>OY744482.1:102027312-102101434 GCA_963556165.1 Tipula helvola
CATCACCACCAGGAAAACCACAAGTTGCGTATGTCACCAACGATTCAATCACCATCTACTGGATGGGTAGTACAAAATCGGGCGGATCTGATATAATCGGATATTCGGTCGAAATGTTCTCAAGCAGTATGAACAAGGGTTGGGTACAAATAGCCGCCAAAATATTGGAAACTAATTTTACGGCCATATCACTTACGTCTGGTGGCAGCTATATATTTATAGTGCGTGCTGAAAATTTCCATGGCCAATCGCCGCCCAGTCCGATGTCCGAACCCATAATAACGGGACAAAGTTTAAATTTTGAAGAAGAATTGGGTTTGAGTGAAGCACAAGCGGTGCTCTCGACTGGAAATGTTGTAGAATTGCAAGAGGCAAATGCAACGGATTCGACAAGTGTACGACTGGTGTGGGAAATTATAAATGGTCAATATGTTGAGGGATTTTATATATATTCACGAGAAATTAATACAAAAGGGATTTATAAAACTTTAACGGTGCTGCATGGGGGTGGAGCATCCGCTTGCACTATAACTGGCCTCGCAAAATATACGGAATATGAATTTTTTTTGGTTCCGTTTTATAAAAAAATTGATGGGCGGCCTTCAAATTCGCGGGTTGCTATCACTCTCGAGGATATCCCGGTCGCCTCGCCAATGGAAATGGAGGCGATACTCTTGAATAATTCGGCAGTCTACCTGAAATGGAAACCGCCACACAATAATACGGTGAATGGTAAACTTCTTACATATCAGGTTGTTGTCAAGGGATTTGACAATTACAATATGTCGCATGTTCTTACGAATATGACTGTGGACGGTACAATGCCTACGCTGCTTCTTGCAAATTTATCGGCTGGCGTTACATATTCGGTGAGTGTGGCGGCCGCCACAAAAATCGGTATTGGTCCTTATAGTCCAGCGGCCGTATTACGCTTGGATCCACGTACACGTCGCCTTGATCAAGGTTATACCAGGTAAGTCGCATCATTTCAAATTTTGTTTTGTTTTTGGTTTTAATTTAATTTTGTATCAAAAATATGTCAAATGAATTTCCAAGAAAATGTAGACATTGATTTATAATTTTATTGATAAAACGTGACAACGATTTTCTTTCTTGTTTTTTTTTCTTATCAGCTTAATATGCAGTGTTGCTTAAACTATCGATCGTTATGACTCAAGTTTGAAAAAAAATTGAATTCGATTAGATTTTGATAGTTTGATAATAAATAGTAGTAGTTTTGGGCTGCGGTCAAAATGTTTTCAAATTTGAGGAAAATAAGAGTTTGGTTCTAGTTTGAATGGTGTTTGTTCGAAACTATCTATAACTTCGCTTTCGTAGAAGTACCTGTCTAAGCAGCCGAATTATACCTTCCGCTATGGTTCAACCAAAGAAATTTTGAAAATTTTATTGAATAATTAATTTCGAAATAAATATTTTCGGTCAAATTAGAATGAAATAGACTTAAGGTTAAGCTTGATATAAACTTAGGACAATCAAATTTTACTTCAAACTTTTTTTTTCGTTTCAAATTTTATTTGAAACCTATAATGAATTATCAAGGGAATATTTAATTTCGAAATATTTGGGGCAAGTTTGAATGAAATTGGTTTTATTTTTAGCTTGATATAAATTTAGGACAATCAAATTTTACTTCAAACTATATCTTTTTTATTTGTAATTGATTGTGACTAAACTTTGAAGGAAATTTGAATTAGTTAATATAAAGTTTGAACTCACGTCATATCCAACGTCTGTCGATTTGATAGGCGTTCTAAAATTTAAAAAAATAAGTTTGAAGCTAGTTTGAGAGATGTTACGCTTGTCAAACTTGTAGATCTTAAACTAAAATTAGATTTTACTCAAATTTTATTTGAAACGTATATTGAGTTAAGAAGGTAATATTCAATTTCAAAATATTTTGGTCAAGTGGGAATGAAATTGGCTTAATGTCTAGCTTGATTAGAATTTGGAACAATCAAATTTAATTTCAAACTATGTCTAATTTATTTTTAAATAATTGTGACTAAAGTTTGAAGAACATTTCTTCGACTTCTGTCGTTTTGATAGTCGTTCTAAAATTAACAAAAAAATAAAAGTTTGAAGCTAGTTTGAGCGATGTTGTGCTTGTCAAACTTGTAGAACTAAAGTTAGGTTTTAATCAAATTTTATTTGAAACGTATATTGAGTTAAGAAGGTAATATTCAATTTCAAAATATTTTGGTCAAGTGGGCATGAAATTGGCTTAATGCTTGATTAGAATTTGGAACAATCAAATTTAATTTCAAACTATGTCTAATTTATTTTTAAATAATTGTGACTAAAGTTTGAAGAACATTCCTTCGACTTCTGTCGTTTTGATAGTCGTTCTAAAATTTAAAAAAAAAATAAAAGTTTGAAGCTAGTTTGAGCGATGTTGTGCTTGTCAAACTTGTAGAACTAAAGTTAGGTTTTAATCAAATTTTATTTGAAACGTATATTGAGTTAAGAAGGTAATATTCAATTTCAAAATATTTTGGTCAAGTGGGCATGAAATTGGCTTAATGCTTGATTAGAATTTGGAACAATCAAATTTAATTTCAAACTATGTCTAATTTATTTTTAAATAATTGTGACTAAAGTTTGAAGCAAAGTTGGGTTAGTTAGAACAAATTTCGAATTCACGTACAACTTCTTTAGAAAATGCTTCTAAATGTTTGAGAAAAAGAAAAATTTGTTTCTAGTTTGAAAAATGTTCGTTCGCAATGATTTGCAACTTGACTTTGGTAAAAATGCTTCTCAAACCAGTAGAACTAGAAATAAGGCTAAGTTACAACCAAATTTTATTTGAAACCTATAATAAATTATCAAGGGAATATTTAATTTTGAAATATTTTGGGCAAGTTTGAATGAAATTGAATTATTTAATTATATTTAGGACAATCAAATTTTACTTCAAAATGTTTATTGTTTTTTTATTGATTGTGACTAAACTAGGAAGGAAATTTGAATTACGTTAATATAAAGCTTGAATTCACGCCACATCCAACTTCTTTCATTTTGACAGTCGTTTTAAAATTTTGAGAAAATTAAGGTTTTTTCGAGTTTGAGAGATGCTCTTTCGAAACGATTTGTATCTTTTACTTCAGTAAAATGCTTCTCAAACCAGCAGAACTAAAACTAGATTTCAATCAAATTTTATTTGAAAGTTATATTGAATTCAAAATGAGCTTGATTTACATTTAGAACAATCAAATGTCATTTCAAACCATTTCTTATTTTTTTTTTTAAAAATAATTGTGAAGTTCGAAGAAAATTTGAGTTAGTTAAAACAAATTTCGAGCTCACATTCAATTTCGGTCAAAATACTTAATATTTCGAAAATATTTCTAAAATTTTAGGCAAAATCAAATTTGTTTCTAGTTTGAAACATGGTCGTTGGAAGAACCAGAAATAAGGCTGAACGTGATTCAATTGACTACATTTAGGACAATCCAATTTTACATCAAACTATTTCTTTTTTATTTGTAATTGATTGTGACTAAACTTGGAAGTAAATTTGAATTAGTTAATATAAAGTTTGAACTCACGTCATATCCAACTTCTGTCTTTTTGATAGTCGTTTTAAAATTTAAAAAAAATAAAAGTTTGAAGCTAGCTTCAGAGGTGTTCTTTCGTATCGATCTATAGCTACACTTTGGTGGAAATCCTTCTAAAACCAGTAGAGCTAAAACTAAAACTAGGTTTCAAAACCATTTTATTTGAAACGTATATTTAATTAAAAATATAGTATTCAATTTTGAAATATGTTGGGTCAAATTTGAATGAAATTGGTTTAACATCTAGCTTGATATACATTTATTTAGGACAATCGAATTTAATTTTGTAATCAAATCTCATTGAAATCCGATTTTATATCAAACTTTTGGGAGCGCTCCGAAATCTTGCATTACAAAATCTTGCAAGTACAAAATCTTGCAAGTACAAAATCTTGCAAATACAAAACCTTGCAAATACAATATCTTGCATTTAAAAATTTTTCAGTTTTAGTATCTGTACCTGTCTTTAAAGTTCAATATAATTAAGAAAAAATAAAATAAAAAAAATTGTGCCGATAGCGATCCGGATAACTATGCGTCAAGAATACGGGTAATATCATAATTAGAATGGAAATCTCTATTTTTCAAAACATATCAACAAAATATTCTGGATAAAGAAGATTTAATCTTCATTTTCCAGAATTTAAATTTTCGTTACTGATTAATGAAGATTTAATATTAAAATTAAAATGGAAATCTCCATTTTCCAGAATATCTCAACATATTATTCTGGTTAAGAGTATTTAATCGTGGACATTTGATTTTTGATATCTCAAGCAAAATTCTACTGTATAATTATCATTATACAGTAGAATTTGTCAATGCGATTTATTATCTTGCATAAGTACACCAAGGTTTTAATCGTTCTTAACTGCATACCCCGTCAAATTTTCGCTGGGTTTGTTCGGCTCCTGGAACGTCGGCGATGTGATATTTACCGTGTCCAAGCGCTTTGTCAATTAAATTCTTGATGTACCACTTGGGGCACCGCCTTCCCACTTTAAATATACCATATCGCCTTCGATGTATTTATGCTGGGCACAGTGTGCTTTATCGAAACGCTGTTTCTGGCGTAAGCCAGCTGCTTTACTTCTCTCATAAACTAGCTTGTTAATAGTCTCCACCTCGTCATCGGTAAATTTTGTATTCTCCATTGACAGCAACAATTTATTTTTTAATATACTTCGCGGTTGTAGGTTAAGATTAGTCGTTGAGGTGATAGTTTTGTGGTGCCATTGCCCATTATATTTAACACCCACTGTATATTTCGAATATTTGTGCCCCATTTCCTATCGTCTTCTCCACCCATTGCTCGTAACATTCCCAAGATAATTCGGTTTTACCTTGTACATTTCACATTGGCCGTTAGCTCTTGGCGTTGCGGTGGCATTCAAAATATGTTTGATATTGTTTTCCGAACAATATGTTTCGAATGACCTTGCTGTAAATGTAGTGCCACGATCAATAATTAATCTCGTGGGAACTCCGAAATGAGTAGTCCAATCATCCATGACCGATATAACTGGAGCTGTATTCGTTGATTTTGTTGCCCTGTGAACTACGTATTTTGAAAACGCGTCTATTACAACTATCAAATGAGTATTACCTTTGGACGTTTTCGGGAAAGGACCCAAGTGGTCCGCATGTATGGTGTGTAATGGTATTGGCGTCTTATCAATTCAACCGTTTTTTAAACGCCCGGGTTCCCCATATCATCGTGATTCATTTTAGCGATACGCCACTTAAATGTTCGGGGCACAACCCTCATTCGTTTATCACGTACCATTCAGTACAATTGTTCTCGATATACCGTATAATCTGCATGCATCTATTGTTCATCCGGAGTATTTGGTTTCCGACTTATAACTTCGATGATTTTTTAAATATCGTCAATCATCTTGCTGTGATACTAGGAACACATTAATCGTTGCTGGATCCAGATCCATTCCATCGTCAACTGTGTTCCGACTAAGTGCGTCGACATGTTGCATCTTTGCCCACTTCGATGAACAGTATTAAAGCTATATTCAGCCAATCGCAATTACCATCTTCCTATTCTTGGAATTACACCCTTTTTCGCAGCGTAAGTTTTCAACGCCACACAATCCGTGACCAAAGTAAATGGCTTCCCGATTAAATAAATGCGGAACCTGTGAAGCGATTCAACGACTGCATACGACTCTAATTCATATGAATGATATTTGCATGGCGACTAAAATATGACACTGGTTTCGTCTCCCCTTTTTCGTCTCGTTGGAACAGTACACCGGCGAGACCTTTGGCACTTGAATCGATGCACACATCATGTTCCAACCCCGGATTATACAACGTCAGAATATCACGACTGCCCAACTTGCTTTTTAATAACTCGAACGATGTGATTTACTAATTTGTCCAGTTAAAGGATTCATTAGTTTTCGTTAGCCGCGTTAACGGTTCAGCGATAATTGAAAAATTCTTAGCGAATTTTCTGAAATAATTCGCTAATCCGATAAATTATCGCACCTCATGCTTATCGGTGGGCGTTGGAAATGTTAAAATTGCGTTAGTTTTGTTTGATCCTGATCGTATACCATGAGAATCAATTTCATGGCCAAGGAATACAACTTTCTTCTTGAAAAACTGACACTTCTTTAATTAAAATTAAAATTAAAGTTAATCCTCGTTATTGTAATTCTTTCAATAATCGTTCCAACTTTTCCTTACCTTCCTGGATGGGCGTGCTTGGTATGTATCATCCAGATAAACAATTATGTCCTCGTTGACCCCCCCGAGCAATGGCGTTCATAATTTTTTGCAAACAGCCGGAGCATTTGTTAACCCAAAGGGCATCCTCAAAAACTCGAAATGCCTATCCGGCATCACGAAAGCTGTACGAGGAATTGATTCAGCGGACATTGTAATCTGGTAATACCCGGACGCTAAATCCAGTACAGTGAAATAATTACTTCCACTGAGTCGTGATATTTGATCTTCTATAATCGGTAACGGATACTGGTCCCGCCTCGTCTTATTATTCAATTGTCGGTAATCAATGCACATTCGTTCATCATCGTCCTTCTTTTTAACTAAGATGTCTGGAGTAGCATAAGGTAATTCAGATTCACGTATTATTGTATGTCCCAACAATTCACTTATTATTGTTTTTACTTTTTCACGTTGATGGTAAGATAGTCTATAAGGCAGATAGACTACTGGTTCATCATTATTTAATTTAATTTCCATTTCAACATCCGTTTTCCCAAGTTCTTTCAGATTGCGTGCAAAGCAACTTCCGAATTTTGTTACTAACTTAAATAACCATTTGCGTTCACTCGGGGTCATACACTCATCTATATTTAGTTCGGCCAACAGGACTTCATGTACCCCTAAAGTACCGCTTACATTGATATTTTGAAATTTTAACGTATTCTGTTTTCTAATCATTCTCACGGCTGATTTATCAATAAAATTTTGATCAATCAGAGATTGTGTATTTAAATATTGGTCAGGAACAATAACCAACTCAATCTCATCGGCAACTTCATCAATTTGATCTCTCGCTCGTATCTTCTCGTTGGGAACCATACCGCCACCTGCAAATCCTTTGACAACCACGTTACATTTACATCGTTTCATTTCAAGCCTCACGTTACTTTCTCGTACGATCGAGCATTGATTTCCACAATCAGTTAATCCCAAAATTTTCGCGTTACCGTTCAATATTACAGTTTTGATATAGGAACATGCCCCGTCAGTTGTTATTCTACAATTGAAAGCTTTTTGAGTGCCAGTCGTAGTGGAACATTCTGGTTGTCCCCTCGAATGCACACGCGAACATCTCCTACATCATTCTCGTCTCGGTGGTTCAGGAAAATTTACCGATAAATGTCCTGGTTTTAAACAATTATAACACTCATATGTCCTAGCTGTACGAATTTCGTTGGTTGCTTTCTTGTTAACTGGTTTTCCCGGCATACTGATATTATTTTGTATATGCAGCCAACCGGAATTGTGTTCAGCATTTATAGTCCGTGCACTCTGCGCACTTCCTTGCCGCATGCTCGAACACCACTCGATACGTTGACGCAGTTTATCAACATTACCTATACTACATATTTGTGTACGCAACGATGAACTTAGCTGATAATCTAGTCTACTCTAGTTAAAACAAATTTCGAACTCACGTCTAATTTCGGTCAAAATATTTAATATTTAAATATTAAGAGCAAATTTTGAGAAAAATAAAAGTTTGTTTCTGGTTTGAAAGATATTCGTTCCCATTAATTTGAAATTTTACTTTGGTAAAAATGCGTCTCAAACCAGTAGAACTAGAAATAACGCTAAGGTGCAAACAAATTTTTATTTGAAAGCTATAATGAATTATCAATGAAATATTTAATTTCGAAATATTTGGGGCAAGTTTAAATGAAATTGATTCAATTGACTAAATGTAGGACCAACAAATTTTACTTCAAACTATTTCTTTTTCATTTTTTATCTTTTAAATAATTGTGACTAAAGTTCGAAGAAAATTCGAATTAGTTTAAACTAATTTCAATCTCACGTCCAATTTCGGTCAAAATACTTAATATTTCGAAAATATTTTGAAAATTTTAAGAAAAATTGTTTGAAAAAAGTTTGTTTCTAGTATGAAAGATGTTCGTTCCCATTAATTTACAACTTTACTTTGGTAAAAATGCTTCTCAAACCAGTAGAACCAGAAATAAGTCTAAGTTGCAATCAAATTTTATTTGAAACCTAGTACAATGAAATATGTATTGTATAAATGGAATATATTTAATTTCGAAATATTTTGTGTCAAGTTTGAATGAAATTGATTAATTTTAGGACAATACTTCAAACTTTTTCTTTCATTTCAAATTTTATTTGAAACCTATAATGAATTATCAAGGGAATATTTAATTTCGAAATATTAAGGGCAAGTTTGAATGAAATTGGTTTAATGTCTAGCTTGATATAAATTTAGCTCAATCATATTTTACTTCAAACTATTTCTTTTTTATTTGTAATTGATTGTGACTAAATTTTGAAGGAAATTAGAATTATTATAAAGTTTTAACTCAAGGCATACCCAACTTCTGTTGTTTTGATAGTCGTTCTAAAATTAATTTAAAATAAAAGTTTGAAGCTAGTATGAGAGATGTTGTTTTTATCAAACCTGTTGAACTTAAATTTATATGGCGTTTGATTAAATTAGGTTTTAATCAAGTTTTATTTGAAACGTATATTGAGTTAAGAAGGTAATATTCAATTTCGAAATATTTTGGGTCAAGTGGGAATGAAATTGGCTTAACATCTATCTTGATTAGAATTTAGAATAATCAAATTTAATTTCAAACCATATCTAATTTATTTTTAAATAATTATTTTGTTTAGAAAATGCTTCTAAATTTGTGAGAAAAATAAAAATTTGTTTCTAGTTTGAAAGATGTTCGTTCGCAATGATTTTCAATTTTACTCTGATCAAAATGCTTCTCAAACCAGTAGAATCAGAAATAAGTCTAAGTTGCAATCAAATTTTATTTGAAACCTATATAATGAATTATCAAGGGAATATTTAATTTCGAAATATTTTGGGTCAAGTTTCAATGAAATTGGATAATTTATTTAAATTTAGGACAATTAAATTTTACTTCAATATGTTTATTTTTTTTTGATTGATTGTGACCAAAATTTGAAGAAATTAGATTATTCAATATAAAATTTGAACTCACGTCATATCCAACTTCTGTCGTTTTGATAATCGTTTTAAAATTTTGCGAAAATGATATATTGTTTCGAGTTAGATAGATGTTCTTTCGAAACGTTGGAATACTTGACAAACCAGGTGAACTAAAACTAACACTAGGGTTCAATAAAATTTTATTTGAAACGTATATTGATTTTAAAATGTAGTATTCAATTTTGAAATATTTTGGGTCAAATTTGAATGAAATTGGTTTAACATCTAGCTTGATATAAATTTATTTAGGACAATCGAATTTAATTTTGTAATCAAATCTCATTGAAATCCGAATTTATATCAAACTGTTAATTTGTTTGTAGAGTTGAATGAAATTGGCTTCAATATCAAGTTTTATTTTGAATTTAGCGCAAACATCTTTAATGTTTAGTATAAATTGAATTTAAAATTTAAAACTCTATTCTAATTCCAATTCTTCTCCACTTCAATCTCTTTCAAATTTATTTCTAACTTTTTGTGCATGCAGTTAGAAGGAGATTTAAATTTGTGGAAATTGGAATTATTTATGCCTGTGAAAAACTTAGCAAAAAAAAAAATAACAAATTGATCGTATACGTATACGTATTTATATGTAGTGGTATTATGTGGTAATACAAATTATACGCCTGAATGTGGATAAATTAAGCAATATAGATTTTTTGATTATCCGCCGAAGAAATTTGTTCAACAAAAATGAAAAGTTCCAGAGTCAAATGATTTTTCTCGAATGTCCGTAGTATGCACTTGATGCAGAAATGGCTGGTTATTTATATGGCCGACCCCAGGGTGCGGCCATTTTATAATTTTTTCATCAAGTGCATACTACCGACATTCGAGAAAAATCATTTGACTTTAGGACTTTTGATTTTTGTTGACCAAGTTTGTTATTTATAAGGCCGACCCCACGCCACGGTCCGACCATTTCATAATTTTTTCATCAAGTGCGTACTTCCGACGTTCGAGAAATAACATTTGACTTTGTGACTTTTGATTTTTTTTGAACAAATTTCGTCGGCGGAAAATCGTACAACATTTTATTCAAATATTGCTTGTTATTTAAATGGCAGACCCCAGCGCCTAGCCATTTTATAACTTTTTCATCAAGTGCATACTACGGATATTCGATAAAAATCATTTGAGTTTGGGACTTTTGATTTTTGTAGAACAAATTTTGTCGGCGGAAAATCGTACAACATTTGATGCATATATTGCTTGTTATTTAAATGGCCGACCCAGGGTCCGGCCATTTGATAATTTTTTCATCAAGTGTATACTACGGAAGTTCGAGAAAAATCATTTGACTTTGGGACTTTTGATTTTTGTTGACCAAATTTGTTATTTATATGGCCGACCCCAGGGTCCGGCCAGTTCATAACTTTTTCATCAAGTGCATACTACTGACATTCGAGAAAAATCATTAGATTTTGGGACTTTTGATTTTTGTTGAACAATTTTAGTCACTTCCATCTTTTGTTCGACGATACAAAAATCGCCCAAGTGTATACTTATTTTACTCACACTAAGATGTAGAGTAAAGATTATTAGGGAGGTAAAATTCCATTTCGAATGAAGGGACTGCAAATCAGATTTGATATTGGCTTAAACACTTTGAGTATATTTTAATGGTTAGATTGAAAAGAAATTAATTAGCATAAAACAAATTGGATTCAAATTTCAATGATCTAGAATCAAAATTAAATACACGAACAAAATAAAAGTATCGGCTTTATAAAAATCGAGAATTCCGCGGAACACTGGTTAACCATCACTGGTTGTAAGATTGATTTTTTTTGCTCAAGAGAAAAAAAAGAACTCAAACCGAAGGAAATTTTCTAACCTTTCGTTTTGTTAAGTTATTTTACGTCATCTGGAAAAACGGATATTATAATTTTTTTCGTGCTACGTTATCATCATCATGTAGTCTTCGTCATCATCATCATCATCATCATCGTTACTGTAATGACTGCAAGATTGATATTCGATTTTTATTTTTGGTGCTTAAATTGAAAATGGATTTTTTACTTTTTAAAAAATAGTGATTCTGCTAAGATAGCGGCGACAAATGATTGATCATCGTTTATTTAGAGAGCTAAGTATATTTTAGGGGTGGATATACGAAATGAAAGGGTAACAACGTCTTTGTATATATAGTTTTGATTAATCAATCGATTAAAAAAAAGTGTTTGTGTTTTTTGTTGCAAGCTAATGAAACAATCTGTTGTTCAAATTGATGTTGATTTTTAAAATGAGGGTATGACAATGACAATATATATAGAGGGTGAATGGAAATATGACACGATAATGATGGAGTGATGCGGTTTAACATTTTATGTCTATGTACACTATGTGTGATTGACCCTCACTAATTTCTTTGTTTTATTTGGTGTGGTATACGTATTTGGCTAATTTACAACATGTTGAAACGAATATATGTATGTATACTAAAGCAGGTGGATTGTTTGACCTATATAAAATAATATTCATGAGCTTGTATAAATAAAAGGGATTGAATTTGGATAATTGCAAAATTAATCCGTCGTGGGTGTGCAACACATAACATGAAATATTACCGCACCGTGAAAATTGATTATTAATTTGGGAGTAATTAAATGTTGTTTCTGCGCGAATATGATTATGATGATGATGATGATGATGAAGGATGATAACGAACTCGCGATATTAATATATTTTTAATGGATTCTAGATTACATTTTTATATTCTTGTTGTTTTTTGTATTTTCAGATTTCCAATAAATCCTGACCTATCGAACGAAATCATAACGCAAACATGGTTTATTATCCTGCTCGGGTCAATCGTAGCGATAATCGTGTTCCTATTTGGTGCTACCGTCATTTTTAAACGTGTCCAATTTATCAAGCAAACATCTTTGGCTTCAATTCATGGTAAGTTTGTTAAATTGGATTTTTCCGTTTATTTAGAGAAAGAGAAAATGAGTTTCGTGTTAAATGGAAATAATTTTATATCGCATATAAAGCATCGCATAGTTTTTCTTTTTTTTTTTGTTTAGTATTACTACTATTATTACAATTTTTTGATTTAAATTACATAAAACATAGAAACAGAACAAAACAAAAAAAAATAGCAAACAAAATAACTACATTTTAGGTAATCACGCGATTGGAACGGTGAGAAAATTTCCAACATTACCACTAAGTGGAAACGTTGGTGGTGGTGTATGGATAGATCCAACGGGTGGCGTATGGCGGCAGGCAACCGATATCACCAGCAAAGATAGTATGATGCCAGATTATGCACAAGTTCCACAGGCCCCAACACTTCCTTTGCCTGATTATGAGCGGTAAGTTGCATTTGATTTGATTACATATTATAAACACGAAACATTTTCTAGGTTACGTGCGTGTGTTGCAGGTCAGGTTTTCTTATCGTAAAATATATAAAAAAAACTCATAATTTATCGTAAAAGTTATACAAGCATAACATTATATTTATGTATATAGTATATGTATATGTAAAGATTTGCGAGTCGACCTTTTCGGGTGCGTGTGAATAAAATTAGTGAAACGGAATTTATGATGATTGAATAGAATAAATTATCGTAATGAATCTGACCTAAACTTTTCCGTCTTTGTTTATGATTAAATTGTTTCATGAACATGTTTACACAACAGTTTTGAAATTATATGATTTTTAATTGGCTGCCTTGTGCGATTTTTTCATAGCGATTAATTACTACTTTGCTGACCTAACTGTGATTTATGTATTTATATAGGTATTTTAAAAGCTCTTCTAGCTGCTAATTATAACTTTGTTTGCCACCTTAGTGCTTTTCAACTTTACAAAAAAAAAAAAAATGTTTTTTAATCGTAGATTTGATTTATTTGTTTGAAGAAAAAGTTTCTTGGAACTTTTGAATTTTAGACTGTCGAAATTATAGTTAAAGTCAACCAACTTTGGAGACATACTGCTCACCCAAACATAACGATACAAGAATATGCAAAATAAATTGACTTTAGACAGTTCCATACCAGTCTTGATTTAGCGGTAGCTGTGCCTACCATGGTGCAAAGCTCTATAGCATACATTTCTGCTTGGAAAAGCTCCCCAAGTACTCTCCCCAATTATTCCTATCACTGCTCCGTCATCCGTTTTAGACCCGTCTGTAAAAACGACACCTTCGACTCGTCTTCAAAGACGGCTACCTGAGCTCCACATTTCTATCTGGAATAATGGCATACTGTCTGAAAGCATCTCTTTGGTATGATCTGTGTGCAACGGAGTCAGTCGTAAAAGCTCGGTGTTTTGGTAAAAGAGATTGGAAGCTTCTACTTTGCATATTATTTAGTAACGAGTATAACATTAGGAGTTAAGCCTTGCAGTTAAAACGTTGTCACTTAAAATATCGTCGTAAACTCGATTCGAATTTATATTTTACCGCCAATGGTAAGGTGTTTCATGACTACCATTAAATTTGTAAAACCATTTTATCTAAAAGTTGCTGCTCCATTCATTATGAATCGTCTGCGAGATAACCAAATATGTATTGCGATTCCATTTCAAAGACTCAATAATCTTCTGATAGATTCATCTTGACTCTTCTTTAGGCAGCTTTGATTTTCTGAACAACTTCATTCTGTACTAGCTGTTTCACTGATTTATAGAATCAGTATGTTACATCTGACCACCAGGTCTGTGGCCGTCAACTCAGTAAATATGCATACCAGTAACTTCCTGAACAAGTTAGTTGCGGCTGAAACCGGAAAGTGATACGAGTTGTAGTTTACCTCAGCTTCATTCTATTGATAAAGCCAAAATAACTAGCGAAGGGATTTCCTAGTGAAAATCAGAGCCTAACATTCTACCTCGTAAATAAGATCGGGGAATGGTTTTGCGGCGATCGAACGTTTCAGGAATCTATAAGAATTTCCGAAGATACCCAGTCACGGCAAACATCTTTATCCGTGGTTAACTAAATAGGGGACTGCGGATTTATCTTTATTTTACCACAACCATTCCGTTCCAATAGGGCACCCAAACCAGAACGGAAGCCCAACGGAAGCGAGTTGAATGAATCATCCTTATTTCAACAAAACGTTTTGGCATCTTAGCCTTGTACATACCAAGTCATCAAATACTGTTTTGACTTATTATATGGTCTCGATTGTTAAACTGTTTGATTCCTTCACGAAGAGATGTTATCTTGAGAGAAAATTTATTTAGCTTTGCCTGACAGCAGTAATTGGCGAACTGCTTCGAACTTTCCTCCATATTTAAACATTTACATTGGGTTTCACAATAATATGTCACCGATCTCTTCGAATTCGATTAGCAAATTTCGCCAAGTTTAACATTCTGAACATTCTAGAAATGTCGCCCATTGAAGCACAACCTATTTAATCGGGACTTGCCTAATCAATTTTTCTTTCGTACCACTGGTTGCGCGTATTGCTGTGGAATAAGATGATCTTGAACTATCGTTTGGAGTTTTACACTGAAATTTGATGTCTTGGATTACTGAATCCGAATATTAGTATCGAAAGATCTCAAAATTTCGAAAACTTTGCTTTCCTAATTAAACTTCAAAATACAGGGTGACAGAAAATTAGATGAAAGACTGGATTATATGAAGTCCTGGAATGTGGCCAACTAGGATGGAATTTGGCTATTCCTTAACCGATTATTATGCAATTCGACATTTGCATTGGAAATGACATTCTAAAATGATTTATAGTTGAAGTTCTGGAATATAGCTAAATATCTTGGAACTTGATAATTTCTTAACCGTTCTGAAATTCAATCTATTAGGATTGAACTCATCTAACGTTGAACCAAGTTTACTAATTTGGCATGTGCCATGAAAATGGCAACTTAAAATTATTTTTGGATAAAGTTCTGTAATATGGCCGGTTAGGATAGAACTAGGCTATTCCTTTATTGATTATTGATTATTTGTATATTCGAGAAAACCAAAAGTGTCTGCGGATTACTTTAACCGTTTTTTCGAGTTTCGGATGCTCATATCGTTGTGATTTATTTTATCTATGCCTATTCGCCACTTGATAGTTCTGATTACAACCCACATACGCTTACAATCTATACAATTCGGACAGTTTTGGTTGATAGACCGTATAATATATAAAATATCGCGACTTCCCAACCTCCTTTTTAATAATTCGAACGACTTCGTCTGCTCGTTTGTCCTACTGAAGGATTCATTAGTTGCTTTGTTAGTCGAGTTTTGCTAATCCGATATATTTTCGTAATTATAAAATTGCATTGGTTTTGTTTGATCCTGGTCGTATACCCTGAGAATTTTTTTTTTCGTTTTATTCTATGCAATCTTTTCTGGGGCTCAAAGTACTCCCTACTCTTTCGCAGTTAACTTTTACCTCCCTACCTTACGCAGTAGTTACCAAATCGAGGACGTACGGCTATACACCCGTTTTGTATAAACCACCTGCACATTGGATTGCTACCCTATAGTGCTGATATGAAAGGTGGGTGGGCCCGTGGATTCTGCACGCTCAACAGGGCGTCATAGTTGTGTTCATCGTCATCACCGATCGTAATCAGATGATGAAAAATCGCTTTTGCAGCCCGCCCTTATCGCGATTCGAACCCGGTGCATCCCGATTCAAACGCCACAGCTTTTACCACTGAGCCGTTTGGTCGGTACCCTGAGAATTGATTTCATGGCCAAGAAATTCACGTTTTCTCAAAAAAACTGATACTTCGTTAATTTTAATATTAGTCCGGGTCATTCTAATACCTTCAATAATCATTTCAACTTTTCCATATCATCGTCAACCTCTCGAACGATATAATGTTCATCGTTTTTAGGCAATACAACGGACCATTTTTTACGCTGGCGTTACGAAAGCCGTACGATATAATGAATCGGCGGACATTGAAATGTGATAATAGCCGGTAGCTAAATCCAGTACAGTAAAATAATTACAACCATGATAGCTGATCTTCCATAATCGGTAACGGATACTAGTCCCTTATCTTCTTATCGTTTAGTTGTCGGTAATCAATACACATACGTTCCTAATCGCCTTTTTTCTTATTAAGACTATCGATCTAGCATAACGTGATTCGGATTCATTTTGTGTTACGTTATGTTATATTAACTTCAGGCAATTGGGTTTCATTTACATTTCAGCCATTCAATTAAATTTCGCTTAAGACAATACATATTTCAACAAAATATCGTTTATGCTGACATTTTGAAATTTTAGTAAATTGTTTTCTCTACCAATTGTTTTATCAATAAAGTTCTGATCGATTACGATTGTGAATTGGAGATATTGGTCTGAAACAATAAGCAACTCAATTTCATCGGCAACTTCATCGATTTGAACCGTTGCTCGTATCTCTTCGCTGGCGACAATACTCCCATCTATAAGTTACTTTCTCCTACCATTGAGCATTGGCTTCAGCAATCAATGAATCCCAAAAGATTCATGGTACCAAGCAAAATTACAGTTTGTTATTCTACCATTGAAAGATTTCTGTGTCATAGAAGTTATGTGTCAGTCACAGAAGTATATCCTGTTTGTCCTCTCGCATTCTCTCGTCTCTGTGGTTTCGTTTTAAACAATTATATCATTCGTAGATTCTAGCTAATTGAATTTTGGTGATTGTTTCTTTGTTGGTTGTAGCCGCGCATTTAAATTATTTTGTTTATTCAGCAGCCCATGCACTCTGTGCACTTGCTTGATGCATGCCCGAATACCCTCGACACGTTCTCGAAAATCACCCACATTACATACATATTATTTGTGTACGTAACGATATAATTAACTGATTATCATTCAGCCCCATAATTATATATTTTATTAAAGCTTCCATTAGTAACTTTATGTTGGCCTATGGTACGCATTTTTTAATAATATTCAACCAACGGTTAGTCTGGTTTGCAAATCTTTATTCGTAACTTTTTGTGTAACTCTGCTTCGCCTATATATGATTTAAAACGTATCATCAATTCGTCTGCAAATACTCTCCACTTATTAGATCCTCTTAGTTCGTTCCCGACTGTCAACATAATAAATCGTTCTTTAATTTCGAAAATATTCATCAACCATTCAACTTCTTGAACGAATTGCTCCGACGTTTATAATGTTATCTTTGCAGTATCAATTTCTGGAAGTATGTATAACGACCGCATCACATGGTGTAAGGTTAAATCGATTTTGATTATTACGAAGATTAGTATCTCTTTCCGGGAATGCAGCACTTGGACCGTTTATTTTGAAAGTGATGCAAGTCATTTTTTTTTTAAAAATTGAATCATTGATAATTGTTTATCGGTAAACAATTTATAGTTAAAATAAAATAATTAAATCCCTAATACATATTCAAAAAATAAGAAAATTCAAACTCTCATATACTTTTTCATTTATTGGTTCTTAATTCATTCATTACCTCATTCAACAAAATATAGACTTACACCACTTTCAAAATAAACGGTCCATATGGCATTTGCGTTGTATCGCGACAAAACTTATAATTCCTCATTAAGCATGCAGTTCAAGTTCCGTTAAATTTCGCTCATCAGTACCATTTATCCAATACAACATAAAATCATTTAACCCGTTCCTAATTTTTAATTCTGTAACATTGCCACCATATTGTTGCACTTGCATTCCAAAATTATTTTCATTATTCATTTCTTCTTGTAAATGTGGCATTTCACTTTCATATAACTTTAAGAGTCCTATCAAGTTCGCTTTCCATTGTCGCTTAACCCACGATTCACATTATTCGTCTCGTAATTTCGTAACCGAAAGATTTTAAAAATACATAATAACTTGTTTCGATTCACCCTGTGCAATCAGTACTCATGTGTCACCAAGCCCCGTTATTTGTAACCGTACTACTCTCTCAATTAATAAATATCCACTTTTCGCTCAGAGAAACTAGCTATTTATTCTACTTTATTTTTCTTGTTAAATTCTTTAATTTTATTCGCATGCAGTTTATTGTTCACGTATTTTTGGATAAGTACTTTATCCTACTTCTGAACTAAAACCCGATTTTATACAGGGTGTCCGAGTTTGGGATGCTAATCCGTTAATTGTAGGGGGAGGGAGTGGTAAATTTTTCGGCATCCGCTCGAAACGCCACATTTCAAAACTAGATATGACGAAACGTGATAAAGTACAAAATGCGATATTTCAAAACTCCATATGGTACAAAACGCGATTTGGTATACAAAACGCGACATTTCAAAATGCGATGTTTCAAAACGTGATATGGTACAACACGCGATATGATACAAAATGCGATATTTCAAAACTCGATATATAACCCCATACATAAAAATCCAGTACCGTAAGATCGGGGGATCTTTCGATTGGGGGATCTTTCGATCGTGGGATTTTTCGATCGGGGGATTTTTCGATCGGGGATCCTTCGGGGAATCGATGCTGAAATGACGTTTGTTTTTTCGAATGAGGATTTTCAGCAGCCCACGTGTGTAGATTGTGAAAGTTTGTTATGCCATCTCTTGTGAATTGAAATTCATCCATCTATAGAATACGTTTCAACAAACTGATAAAGATTAAGATGACATTGATTCGAGTAATTTTGAATATGAGTTGGAACAGGCCTAGGCGTGAATGCTCTTTTAATACTGTTTTCTATTAAAATTATTTGACACGTCATAACTTGGTAAAATACCCAAACGATAAAAAGTCAAAGCCTCCTTCTTAGCTGTAGCTAACCAAATATTTTAATCATAAATTTTTAATCTAGAAATTTTAAAGGCGTGTAATTTGTACTTATAATTAGTGTACGCAATGAATTTTTTTCAGCGAAAAAAAAATAGTACGCGTTATTCGAATTAAAAGTGACTTTGTTTGACTCGCAATCTTTGCACTTGCTCGGCTAGCGCTTCGCCTCGCATGCAAATATAATTGTTACTATTTTTCAATTTTTTACACAAATACGACTTTTCAAAATCATAGTAATGAGAAATATTTCATAGCTAGCTAGTGAGGAAATATTCATTAATTCAAAATTTTTAATTTTACGCTATCAGAGGTTCTTTAATGATATATTGTGCCTAGTGGGCCACTTTTGTTAAGCAGATCCTGAGTAGCAAGGTTTGTCGCTCTCAGGTTACAGTAAGTAAAGCTTTGCTTTGCGACTTAACGATCTTATAGGTTCTTTTTTTTTGTTTCTAGTTCCCGATGGATCCCGGTAATAGTAAGAAGAAATTTATCACGCCGATTGTGGTGTTGTAAAACTAGTGTTACTAGCTTTTCCTCTAAATGAAATTAAATCCACTGGAAGAGGAAAAAAAAGGTGTTATTTCTTATGGGAATATATTATAGAACTATCGTTTGTAAGGTGTTTCATTTAATTGTTTTGTAGCTTTGGATCATTCCCACGAGAAAATATTGCCAATTTTATTAATAGAAAAGGGTACCCAAGCCAAAATATAGAAGCAAAATTAGTGCAGTTTAGAGGTTTCGTTTCTTTTCTTGGGGCATCGGATAGTTTGTAACTCCATAAAGAAGCCTACCAGATATAGGCGGGTTCTTACCGGAAAGGCTTTAATGGTTGTTATTCGTTGCGCAGTTCTACATAACAGAAGAATTAATTTATGTAATCGAGGAGGATGCAGATAACTGAAGTAATCATATTTAGGTATTCCATGGAGAAGACGAGAATAAAAATGACCAGCTACGATTTCGAGGTCAACAAAAAATATCTGAGGATGAAATACAAAAAAGTCTTTACAGATTTGGTACAAAATAAGCACCAAAATATTTAGATAAATAATTAGAATTAAATTATCAGAAGTATTGCCTTAACAATAAGTAAACACTTGAAGGTATTACTTAAATTTTTTCCGCTAAGTACTTGTAAGCACAAGCGAGTTATTATTCACTTCGTAATAAGAGAAAGCTTTTGCTTAAAAGTAGTACCTTTAATGGAAAGGTACCTAACTCCTATAAGTACTTACTTTTTTTATTCACTTCACCCAAAATATTAATTACTCCGCTCACCCAAAGTTTGTATGCAAGGAAGTAAGAAACAAGGAAGTGTTCAATCTTCAATGCATGCAATTGTAGACTTTAGAATGAAAATATTTAATTTTTGATTTTTCAAAATTTAAACAAAGGAGTAGGAAATAACACAAGACCACAAATCAGACCAAGTAGATTATATGTTCTTTTAAGTTCCTGTAATCGAATTCGAAACCTGTTTTGTCCCATCACGTCAGCGTTTCTTTTCTAACTTTAAAAAACAGCAGAAAATATAAAACCTAACAATATCAACCCTTAAGTCTTATAACCCTATACCTTCATAGCTCAATAACCTTGAGATCGATAACCTTTAACCCTAAAACCCATAACTTCAAAACTCATAAATCTCAAATCCCAATAAACAATAAACCAAAAATGCAGCAAAAAACAAAAAAAATTATACGCAAAACTCAAACCTCAATCTCGGAGAGTTTTAGCCTTATAATTCCATACGTTCTTCACTTCTTAACCTCAAAATCCATAAACCCCACAATCCTGAAATATAACATAAGAAAATTGCATGTGGCAATATAACTCCGAATCATGTAGAATTAAATTTCATATTCACTCTCCATAACCCCCAAAGACCATAATCCTATAACGCCATAACCCCATAGCCCTATAACCCAGAAATAAAAAGATTTACAAGTAAGCCTCCAAGAGCCTGTAATCTCAGAAAGCTACAATCTAAACTTATGGTCGAGACTTAATTCTTGTTTTGTAGAAAGTTTGAACCAGATATTTAATCTTATTTCTCATAAACTTTGGGTCTCCAAAACTATAATTTGAATACTCAATACATTTAGCGATACCCAGGAACAACGACGTGGACGTAGAAGGCTTCTGTTTCCTTTGGAGTGCTTGATTTACGTGAGTCCCCTCGTCTCGTGTTTTCAGTTTTAGAGTGATAACGCGTTCGTTTATTTGTAAATAACCTTCATAGTGCTTTTCTTTTGTGTTGGTTTGACGTGTCTCTCTTCCGAGACCAACAGTAGTCTGCCAATATAATGTGGCTATTTTAAACACCCTGATATCTCTTTTCAATATCTTTTAAATCCTGGTGGAATCTTTCACCCTGCTCTTCACTATAAAATCGCCTAAATTTTCAGGAAAGTACTCAATATGAGAATGAAGAAAGTGCAGCTTTAGATTCAATAGGCATCCCATATTTTTAAATTTTTTTTACCAAATTTTCAACTATAGTCACGTAATTAGGATCTTTCCTATTTCCTAGTAATTTTTTCATAACGTCTCTAAAACTTTGCCAAGCTGCTTTCTCCTTAGTTATTATTTTTTGGAATTCATTGTGGACCATCAAAAGCACCATCTCTTATTTTCGCATCAGTCACTTTAGGAAACTTTTCAAATATGTATATAAAAGCTTTGCTCTCCGTAGTTTTCATTGCTTTGACGAATTGTTTTACAAGTCCCAGCTTTATGTAATGGTGGAAGGATTACTTTATCTGTTGGTATTAGACTCTCTTTTATGATATTTTTAAATTCTGTAGTTATTATTATATTAAATATTGATTCTTGTTAGCCAATCCTTTTTCACATAATGTTCGGCACGAGCTCGGCTGTCCCATTCACATAGAAAACATGGATGTTTAGTGAAACCACTTTGTTGACCTAATAAAATTGTCATTATTTTTAAATCGCCACATATTTTCTACTTGTGCTTAGCGTAATCTAATTTTTCAAGTAGGAAGCAAAGAATGTGGTACTCCTCATTTAACACAACCGAATGACCAACAGGTAGCGGGGCAAGATGGTTGTCATTATGTAGAAAGACTGCTTTTAAACTACGTGTTGAAGAATCTATGAATAGAGGGCAGTCATTAGCTTCATAAGAAACATTATACTCATTTATTAGTCCTTCAATATTGTTACAGTAAACTAAAATTTTTACGTCTGTAAAATATTTTTTTAATTGATAGATATCTCTTTCGCGATAAAAAGTTATACGAGTTCCTGGAGGTATAAGTAATTTTTCTCATTTAATCTTGACGCCATTAGTTCAAAATTTTTTTTTGAAGAAGTCATTAAGCTCTTCTTGAGAGAACCCATTATGATTTTTATTAGTCTCGTCTTCTGATGGTTCATCGTTCATCTATATATCCTCATCTACAATTAATGTATTGGGGGATTGTAGGGGAGATCATGGGGAATTAAAATGAAAATTAAAACGGTTTTTTTGAGAAAAACTCAATTTTATAAAAAAATAATATTTTTTTTTTACTTTAAATTATCATAGCTCTCAAACGGATGTAGGTACGAGATAACCACTTAAATCTGAATAATAGCCCTAAATAATTACCAGTCAAATAATACTAAGTTGGTTGCTCTACGATAAATATTTTGTGGAAGTTACAGTTTAATATTTGGGTGTACTTGTTTTCTTAAATTTTTTAAACACTCTGTATCTCGAAGGATATCAAAATTGACCCCCTAATTTGATTGTCTTCTAACCTAAAAATTACATGAGAGAATTGAACGTAAACGAAAAAAATGATAGATTTTTGTGTTTTTATTTTTGAGTTAGCTGATCGAAAATGTTGTGGTCTTAAGTGTTATGACCGAATTTAAAAAAAATTCTATAGATACAACTCAGTCTCAGTGTGTTAAGTGTTTTAAATTAAAATTAAAGAAAATTAAATAATTAAATATGGAAAATGTAATCCACCGGGATGCATTTATCAGGCAATATCTTTCTTGAATATCTTAAATTTGTAGTGAGAAAAGTCAAATTTCTTGATTTCTCACAAATAATACATGATTTTAGGTTTGTGTGGTTGTGCATAAGATTTTAAAATACAAAACATCCCATATTTAATTTAAATTGATATTGAATTGAGTCATTTTGACATTCGCAGATTTTTTCTGTTCACGCATGGTTTTAACTTTTATTTTTTACCCATACTCGAATGTTTTGTATTTTAGTTAATTGACTCAAGTGTCTTTATGTAGTTTGGTGTGTGATTTTAATATATATCTATGTATGTATCATAGAGCTGAAGGCTGTAGAGGGGAAATAAACAAACGTCAAGTCAACTAAA
The DNA here is from genome assembly GCA_963556165.1 of Tipula helvola. NCBI lineage: Eukaryota > Metazoa > Arthropoda > Insecta > Diptera > Tipulidae > Tipula > Tipula helvola. Next base: position 102,050,691 of record OY744482.1, read on the forward strand.
TTAGGTTGGTGCCGTATTTTGATTTTTCTTCAGTGCATTGGAATGGAGTGTGTTGCTTAAAATAAAACAATTTAAGTTTGGAAATGTTTTGTTTTGGTTGCAAAGGCACAGATGCTCATTATTTGGTTCAATATTTTGGTAAAGTTGATTTTATTATTAAGGATAACTTTTCTAAAGACGCGTCATTGTTTTGCACTTTTGGTGCGGAACTGGTAAAAATAGTGCCGTGTAATTTTTCCGTTCTGTTTGAAATGGTTTCAACCAAGCTTTGTTGGTGTAGACATTTTTGTAAATTTTTGGAAATGTTTTGATGTTTTGATTAACTTTTGACGGATAATTGTTATCGGTTTTATTTTTGAACAGAATTGGCATTGGTTTTGAATAAGTTGCTGTTTTGATTGCCAAAGCGAAACGATCTATATATTTTTTTTTGGTTTTTTCAGTTACTGATAAGTTGAGTTCAACTTGTTTTGGTTTTTTCTTTTGTTTTGTGCTTCTATATTTTCTCCTTTATGAATATTTATACATATTTATAAAATCTCTCCAGTTGATCGGAACATTGAAAAAGAGACCGGATATTTATCTGTTGATTTCTTTTCCTGAATAAAATTTTACTGAATAAAATGGATGGCTTGTTTTTGGAGGTGGAGGAAAAGGAATTGAAAATTGAGAATCAATATATGAGATTTATGGGACGGTTTAGGGACAATTTATCGTAAACAATTTACCGTAAAGCAATTTATCGTAAAGCAATTTATCGTAAAACAATTTATCGTAAAGCAATTTTTCGTAAAGCAATTTATCGTAAAGCAATTTATCGTAAGACAGTACCGAAATTATTTTTAATAATTCGGGCGCCCGAATTTTTAAAAATATTTTCGGTACTGTCTTACGAAAAATTACTTTACGATAAATTACTTTACGATAAATTGCTTTACGATAAATTGCTTTACGAGAAATTACTTTACGATAAATTGCTTTACGATAAATTGTTTTACGATAAATTGTTTTACGATAAATTGCTTTACGATAAATTGCTTTACGGTAAACTGTTTACGATAAATTGTCCGACTCCCATATGGGACTTTGAATATTCTTGTTATTACATAAATTAAAATTAGGGATAAATTGTTTGCCGGTATGTCTCTATTGATATTATTGTCAAATATTTTTTTTTTTTTTAGGTGGTTGACTTGCACCGCTTTTCGAAGTGAACGGTCTATATAGAGATAGGCTGCATGTTGTTTGAATGGTATTTTTTTCAAAAGTAATAACAGATAAACTTAATGATAAATAAAACCTAAATAGTCTGAATGAATGATAATGAACACTATATATGACTCTACTGTGAACTCTTACTTAACTGACTTAAACAACCATTAGGTCATCAATATGTGCAAACGATTATGCTGTCGAGTCTTAACGGACAAATACACCCACCGCGAGAATTGGTGATGGTGGGAGATAGGGACACATCTTTATATACAGCACGAGAATGAAACTTATAGCAACACCTATACCTATTCACTACTAACATATACTAACAATTAACAAAATCCAAATCTATAGTGTGATAATGGTTTTATTTAATACATTTTTTTTTTTTGAATTAACTATTTAGTTAGAAAATAACTTTGCTGCGATTTGCTCTAGTTATATCTGTGACTAACATCCCAAATCCTTACACACCTTTTATGTCGAGGATGCAGGCAGGACCTGGGCCCGCATAATTCTGGAATATGGTGCTCCTAGGTATCTTTTCTTGATAATGGGTTAGGCATACTCCAGGAACGTGCTCTACATACCTATGTTCACCATTATGGTTGGCCTGTAGATCTATATCATATCATGTCAAATCGTATCAACTGACGCAATTAGCTTTTGGTTCTCTAGTAAGGGCTCTAATTTTACTAAATCCCTTTGAAATATCAAATCGATGGTCAGCCGAACCAATATGTATGCCGCCGATCGATTGAGTTGCTAAACTTATACCAGTTGTCTGGCGGTTGATGATTTTCACATAAATGGGGAGTATAACTGCGTGAGTTTTACTTGAGTTTTTATATTGTATACTATTTTGCTATCCCTACAACTTGCCGACCATCTTTCTTAAACTGAATGCAGCATTTGAAAGTAGGTCTATTGATAAGCATGTTATTGCGTAGCTAGGTCTCGAAAATCAAGAATTCTGGTAGGGCGAGACGGTGTGATGTGAGAAGTGAGACTATAGTATTTTAATAAAATGAGCCGTCATTTATATCACAGTGAAAAATCGTTATTAAATAGTAAAGCTGTTCACAAGTTGTTGACTGTCTTGTATCGTAATGTGTTATAAAGCCTCGTTACACAAATCCAGTCTGTGGTACAATGGTGGTTGGTCACGCAGGTGTGACGGAAAATGATTACGATTAACATTATTCTACGATTTCTTATGCCCGGTTTCACAAAAAAAGAGGTAATCTCTAGTTAAGTAATATTTCCTCCCTTTTTTGTTTTACAAAATTAGATTTTGTTTCATAATACAAATTCTTTGCAAGTTGATTATACCTTTTTTTACAATGAAATATTTAGCCTTCAGCTAAATATTTAGCTCGACGAAATTGGACAGTTAAATATTTAGCTCTCCAGTTAAAATGTTCATACAAAAAAAAAAAAAAAAATTAGCATGCGTTGAATTTGTATTATGAAATAATCGTAATTTAATAAAAGAAGAAAGGGAGGAAATATTATTTAACTAGAGATTACCTCTTTTTTTGTGAAATCGGGCATTAGGATCGTAATAATTAACATTATTGAAGAATAATAATAGGCATTTTCGGAAATAGACCAAAGTAACTTCATAGTAAGTTTCAAACTTTAAAGTTACCCATCTATTTACGAATGATCAAAGTAACTTCAGTACTGAAAAAAGTAACTTCATGAAACAATCGCACTCGAAATTCTTTCTTACTTTTTTGTATGTGAAAGGTAGCTTGAGTAACTTTTTTACCAACATAATAAAAATTAAAACTTACTCTGAAGTTACTTTGGTCTATTTCCGAAAATGCCTAATAAGTCTTGTTTTCGACCGCAAATCTCGTTGTTATTTTAACAACGGGAAATATTTTTTTGTATGGTTGTGTGGGTATTTCGTTTGGATATGTATTTGTACTTTTTGACGTTTGATACAATTTTGAAACTGTTTATAAATGAATGACAAGTTTAAGATTGAGTCGAATTACTGCTTGAGATTCGCACGAAGAAAGAGACTTGTGTCAAGGACGTGATTTCTGACTACATATTCTGAATTTATTAATTCAAAATTGATTAGAATACTTTTGAATTTAAAAATATACCTACATCTATAATTATTATTTTATTTATAACTTTGAGCCGCCATTTTGGCATGTATGCATTTGGCATCATCAGCCGCCATGTTGGCATTTTGTAATATTTTTGATCAAGGCATTTGGGTAATCACCACAAATTTTGGGGCGCAGCTCGCCAAAATGTGATTTAATTATCACGAATCACATTTTATCAGTAACAGATGGTCATGCTCAATCCTAAAATTCCTTAAACCTGTTCAAAATGGACAAATAATATTCTACATGTCGTATATATTAAAACATTTAATAAACGTCAAAATAAAAATGTGTTTACAATAAAGGGTGGTTCAATAATTTCGTAGGGGAAATTTTGTATTTTAGTACTAATGTAAAAATAACAACCAAAAAACATCTAGGCATTAGTACTTTTTGGTTGTTATTTTGAATGTTTTTTTTATTTGTGTGGGTTACAAATTTTGTGTCGATACACATTTTTTTGCATATGTATACTATCCATGTGGGAAGCGTTGCAAAAATAACAACGAACTTTGCTGTCGAAACGTACACTAAGAAACAATATTGAAAATCAAATATTTTGAAAATCAAGTATTCATAGACTACAGAAACAAATCTCTTTAGTCAAAACTTTAGTCAAAGTCAAAACTTTTCAATCAAAAACGTCAACATTTCAGTTTTCAAAGTCTCTAATACGTCATTTTCATTTATCCCATTTATGAGATTACTCCAATAAAAAATTTGTTACTAGGGGCCAGTAAAGGTATTCACACCTTTAGTAACATCATTTTGGTGGTATGTAAATGAAACTACATATATTTTGTTGGAAATTTTGAATTTATTCGATTTTGACCGTATATATATTTAGCAATCCAGCAAAACGTAAAGGCACCAAATTTCAATGTAAAATTAAAATGTTTCTTGAATGATAACAAATTGAGAAGAAAATAATTACGTCATCGGAATGATCATTTTGTAACGTGGCCGAAGTATGGCACTCGATGTAAACGATCGAACAGTAATTATCATTTCAGTAATTGAATTCCAACTTTGAAATGTAGAGCTTTACTTACTACATATATGGATTGATAATTATTTGGAAGCATTAGCAAAACTGTTTTAATCGTTTTAGTTTGATTCTCTCTATTTTATTTAAGCTTTAAGTAACGTGTGATTCTTCAATCTAGACCATTGTGCTTTTGGATATATAAACTATTTTAAGAAATGTTGTTTAATACATAATATCGGTGTCATATATATAATATAGGTAATTTACATACATAGATAGATTAGACATCAAATTAAAATAAAGTGAGTAACTTAATACATATGTCAAATAATGATATATTACACAAGTTACCTAGAATAAAAATGTCCATTATCATGAAATAAAATAACTACTTTGAGGTATTAAAATAACTACCAGTGAAATGTGGCAAGTTAATTTGTAAATTGATTTTTTGATCATTTTATGATATTCCGTATCTGTGTTCATTTGTAAAATTAGGTTCATTTGGAAAAATGTTACAGGTAGAAGTTGTATGATTTCGAGGGGGGAAAAAGATGAAATTAATCGTTTTTCAATTAGAAGATATTTTGAAGGTCGTTTCAAGGTCAATTTAATTTTTTTGAGATTGTAACACATTTTTTTTGTAACAGAATCAAATTCTTCATCAAAACGAAACAACTTTTGCCAGAATATATCGTATTCTGATTTAAGATACACAATTTTATTTTAGATTGCATATGATTTAGATCATATTCATATCTAATTACAATCTAAAAATTACAACTGCTGACAAAATACTGAAATGTGTGTGTCTAATGAATTTCCTAATTGGTTGCATAAATACTAATTCATAACTAACCGAAAAATGAAAGAAAGAAAATCTTATCGTTTTATTTTAGAAACTTTAAATTATTTCTCACATCACATTAGGGTTGAACGTATATCAAAAATAAAAAGTCGAAAGTGCTTTTTGAATTAGAAATTAAATTCAATACAAAAACTTACCTTAGCTTGAAAAATTACCTGAGCGAAAAAACTTACCTTAGCTGGAAAAATTATAATTCTACAAACGTTTTTCTTTTTAAATATTTTTCATTAAATCAAGATAAAGTATTTGAAAGCAATCAAGAAAAATCAATATACACTCGGTTAGGTAAGGTTATATAAAGTATATAAATGATTGAGGTTTTATCTGTTTAAATTAAACCCCACTATCACAATATTTCTCTTTTGTGTTGCTGTTTCTTCTTCATTGAAATTCAATTAAATAGAAAATCGCTAACAGTTACCCAAAGTGCGTTTATAAAGTGAATTAACCTAGATTGATAAAATCGTATGTATTTTGCGTTTTTACCATACATACAATCGGTATAAGGATACGGCCATTTTTTTTCTATTTTTATGAAATTCGCGCTTATCAATACATACTAATCAAAAACGGGTGTTTACATGTTGATGAAATTCGTGTGCAAGGATGATTATTGTTGAACGATAAAGTTTGTCGAAGAGATTTTATCGTAATCCTTGTGTGGATAGAAACGAATAAAATCCTTAAAATATACGGGAGGTACAAACAGGTACATATCTGTCTCTATACGAACATATTATCTATTTATCTAGACCACCGTATATTTGCTTTGGATATAACATAATTTGCATCAACCCAAATTAAAGCAAAAAGGATTTTTTTTTGCTTTTAATTTAATTTTATATATTCATGTTCTGGTTTATTTAGACAGGACACATATTTAGATATTGAATTTTTTATAGTCTCGATGTAGGTTGTTTTTTTTATAATGATATTCACTTTAGCCTAGATTTATGGTTTGTGAGAAGGTACAAAATATGAAATTTTTTATTATTTAGTTTATGCCGAGAAGTGGGAGAATTAATTTAAGCTAACTACAGAAATATGCAAATGGTTAAATTGGTTTCATAAAAATTTTAGAAAATTTGTATATAAATATGGCAAATTTGGCAATGGAAATATTCGGATAGTACATCGAAAGAAGCAGAAATTGTTTGCTTTGCAAAATTGTAAAAATCTAAGTAGTTATATTGGATTAATGCAGAGTTTTTTCAGGTAATTTCATCTATATCCAGAAAAAACACTAGATTCTATCGATAATTAAGCAACGGAAGAGATTCTTCAAAAATAAGAACAAATTGGAGGAAAAATTACCACTCTACAAACAAACTACAACAAAGATGGGGAGAGACGAAAAACCATAAAAATATTTGGAAACTAAAATCGAGCAGCTAAAAGTACTTTACGTTGAATACATAAAACCAGATGAGCAAATTCAAAGCGGTGATCCGCACCAATCGATCAAAGTTGTGCACATACAATGCGAGAACATCGCAAGAACAACAATTTCAAATACTTACAAAAAATGTATCGAAGATATGCGTCGTCGGTCCACCATCTTCGCCACTATAATCCACACTTGAGTTTATCCTTCCACCAATGAAACAAATCGATGTCAAACTAACAACAACTCATTGAAGCAAATGCTTAGAAGACAGGACGTGAAAATGCGAGAATTGTACAGGGAATAGAGAAATTGACAGGGCAAATGAAGTTCTTATATTTACATCAACAAAGTAAACAAGCATTGCAATTATCTCTACGATATATGAAACGTGCCATGGACCAGATCATTGATCTGAAATGTGTGTCGAAGCATCAGATGATGGAGTCAAAGAGTATTACGAAACCTTAAGAAGAGAGTACAATAAGATAGAAATGAGAATGACAACTGCGATAGAAGAGAATACAACAAAGAGTGATACGGAGATGGAGACTATATGAAATGGGGCAGCTTCGCAGAAATATTTAACAAGCTGATAGATCAAAATCAGCGGCTATCCAATACACACAAAATCACTTATTTAAAAACTCATTTAACTGGAGCAGCGACTATGCTAAATTTTGATCTATGACGGTAGATAATTATGCAAAAGCATGGAGTATATACTGATACAATAATAAGAGGCTGCTCATCTCAGCTTATACCTAAATACATTGCTAAACCAACCAACCATTGCAACTGAGTCGGCATCTGCAATTAGAAATATGTATGATACGACCACTGAGTGCCTACACGCAATTAAGAACTTATTGGAATAAACGCCGAGTCCTGGAATTCATTCCTAATTTTCATTTTATTGAAAAAGTTAGACAATGAAATACGACGACTGTACGAAATTTCACTTAAAAACCCACGTGAATTTCAAAAAACAATCGAATTTTTAAAATTCCTTGAACAAAGATTCAAGACTTTAGAAACATCGTACAGTAACAGGCGGAGTTATATATAACCACCTAAAAGTGAACCAGTGAAACAAATATCCGCCACAATAATGGTTCAAATCATTAGAACTGTCAGATTATATTACTACATAATTTATGTAGAAGATTCCTAGCAACAACGCATTAAATACAACAGTATATAAACTCTATATGATGCTCGATTTGTAATGGTTTACACCATACCATTCTTCATTCGCTAAATTCTCAACAACCAAAATCAAATGGCCAAGAGGTAAACAATTTTAAACTCAAGGCAAAACTAAATGGTAGTCAGACCAAAAGTGTCTTATTGGCAACACCTTTCATGTCATATTTTAGGTCATATGGAAATAATAAACAATCAGGATGATGAGGACAAATGTTATTTTTTGCTGCACCATGCAGTGATGAAACAAGACAGTTCAACAACCAAGTTAAGGGTAGTTTTTGACGCTTCTGCAAAAACTTCAAATGGAGTATCACTCCACGACAAAGTCCGACAGGTCCGACGACCATACAACAGGAGCTATTAGAAATTCTACTTAGATGGAGAAAACTCAAATTCGTGTTTAAAGTCGACATCGATAAGGATGAGAGGCCAACAAGGCATAATCAATACTTATAAGGTGAAAACGGTGATGTACCAAATTATTGGATACTTAAGCACCTGTTACCAAGAGGAGAGTGTTGTCCGAAACATCCAAATTGTTTGATCCAATGGGTTGGCTAGACCCCATTATCGTAAAAGCAAAGATCACCATGCAACAACTATGGGGATTAGGTTTGGCTGGGATGCACAATTACCTAATGAAATCGAAACAAAATGGATTTCATATGTCAACCAGTTACAATTGCTAGAAGAAATTAAGCTACAACGATGGATCAAGCAAAAATTCGTAGATTGGAATTGTGCGCCGATGTGCTGTTAGCAAAACTACTAAGAAAAACACAAAAACGGTTACAACTGCCTGATATCAAAACATTTGCTTGGCCAGTTTTTATAATAACGTTGGCTTGCGTGAGGCGAAAAGCAAAATAAATTTAGAACGTTTGTTTTGGCCTAAATGCTTCAAAGTTACTAACCCATCAATTGTGGTGGAATGGCCCAACATGGCTTAAGCATCCACAGGACGCCTCACTACAATCACAGATTAAAAAAGCCACACAAAAGAAGATCAAGGTATGCGCACTAATTGCCACGATCAAGGAAGGAAACGATATTATGTGTTATAGAGCGCTGTTCATCACTCATCTAAATTTGCAAGAAAAACAATCAAATATTTACCGAGATGCCTAACAACTAAGGAACTTGATGATAGCCAAATGCTAGCATTGAAAATAACAGAATAGTTAGCATTTAAAATAGAGGAGAACCAACTAGAACCGCAAACTGGATCTCAACTTCGGTCACTTGATCCAAACATAGATGAGAACTGCCTTATAAGAGTTACTTAACATGTCACCTAATAGAATACGTACATAGGATGACCTTACATGGAGGAAAGACACTTCCACTGACTTTTATTCGGCAAAGGTACTGGATAATTAAAGGTCCATTAGCAGTAAAAAATTACATCATTAGATGCATAATGTGCCAAAAACAATGCTCGCAAACTTTAAATGAAATTATGGGAGATCTTCCAATAGCAAGAGTAACCCCGACACGGCCTTTTACGCAGACTGGAGTAGATTATGCTGGACCTTCCCAACTACGGTGTTCACCAGGTCATGGTCACAAAAGCTATAAAGGTTACCTAGCAGTATTCATATGCTTTGCGGTAAAAGCTATACACATAGTAGTAGTAGGCAATTTAGCATCAGAAAGTTTCAAATCAGCATTCAAGCGCTTCACAGCACGTCGAGGGCTTTGCGCGGACCTTTCTAGTGATTGCGGTTCCAGGGGCTTCAAAACTTATGCGAACGAACTCCCGCTTGCAGTAAACCAACTATCGGGAAAATGGTCAGAAGAGCTTACAAAAGAGGGTACACAACGGCATTATATACCAACCAAGAGCACCACATATGAATTTGGAAATCTGCAGTTTGCCAAATAGAAGCAAGCCTGAATTCACGACCACTTTTTCCAGTGACATCAGATCCTAACGATTTCGCAACATTAACACCAGGACATTTTCTGATAGGCGAACCTAGGAGAATAATGCCCGAACCAAGCATTTTGAACGAAAATATCAACCAATTAACACGTTGGAAGCTCCTGCAAAATATAACGCAAGAGTGAAAATTTGGGTAACCGAATGTCTGTTACTGATACAAAAACAAAGGAAATATACCAAAAACAAGATAATATATCAAAAGGGGAGCTGGTGCTCGTTAAGGATGATAACCTCTCCAGGAAAATGGCCTTTAGGCAGAGTTCAAAAGATCCTTAATGGAAAGTGGAAACGATGGCTTAGCTAGAGTCATAACCATAAAAAGTAGTAATTATGGAGGGTTATTTAAAAGGCCAATCTCCAAAATCAGCCTTCTTCCAATTGAGAATAGTGATCAGTTGGAAGAAATAGGTCTGCCAAAACTTAACACGGAAGTTAGGCACGTATTACTGGTTGCAGACGGTTGTGAAGTAAATACTGCGAAACAAAGACAACTGATACAACATGGACGAACGATGAGAGCAAACAGCAAATTAACTCTTTACTTTGCTCGCTCGCAATAATCTGGATGGGATACACAACAGAACTAACAACAGCGAAAATCAATATAACACGATTTACTAACCACTCTGGCATTTATTTTGATAAAATTGAAATGGGGGGAGATCACATTCTATTGGGCAGAGCTAGACCACCTGGAAGGTAGACAAAAAATGGGCGAATACAATACTGATACCAGCGTTACACGCGGACACATTAAAATATTGCGCAGCAATTGTTTCGAAGATAAGAATATTCTACGCTAAGTTACGGGATCAAAATGAAACACCAAACGCCCTAAGTATGAAGAAGGTCACCCGCCAAAGAAGATCACGTTTTGCCTTTATTGGTACAATTGCCAACGAGTTATTTGGTGTGCTCGGCCAACCTGCTGGCAATACTTAGAAGGATAGCATATACAAATTAAATTTAAACCAACAACACCACCAAAAGCTCTATTATAATAGCAAATGTCGATATTAGAATAAACTATCAAAGTAATTAAGCACAGTTACGAGGAGACCAATAAGACATTTCACGCATTCAATAACATGATGACCAGCATAATTTTCCATGAGGAATTCATCGACCTGGCTTTTCATGCTATGGTAGTTCAATATATGTATCTGCCTTAACGGGGGTGGGGGGGGGGGGGGGACTTTTGTGATGTTCATCAGCCATTACATGAATACAATACATAACCAGCTGTGAAATAGAATTATTCAAACAAAATGGTGACATTCTGAAGAGCTGTCCGATTCACAAGATAGACGTTACTACGCTATGGATTCCTTTACGTAGATGCATTGCGTGGGTATTTGTGATGGAAGCAAAAACCCTCGGTACCTTAATATGCGAAGTTGATAGCACTGGAGTTATCGAAACCACCAATGAATTCATTGAAGGAGAAGGGATTTTGGAGCTGCTTGCAAACTGTATCTTGAAAGGAGATATGCATACTGTGCGGCAGGATATAGGGCATGAGGCAGTAGATTTGTTCTTTCCTTCATGCGGCAATTTAATTTAAGTGATATAGTACATAGCCCCTGCTCGTTAGGCGTAAAAACAACCCCTACAACTACCTTGTCGGAGATCAATGCAAACATATACATGATTATCACCACTACCTGGCAAATTGTCCTTATTTCAAAACTCGTGCTTGCAGAATTTTATTATAATTGGTTAAGAAACGGCCAAGTCCTTCCTAATTGGCCATTTTCCAGAACTTTTTGTAAAAATCATTTTAGAAGACCAAGTTCATTCCTAATCAGCCTGAATTTGATTTGAAAATGCTATTGATTGGTAAACTTCTATACGGGATACTTAAACTTTCTACATTCGGATCTAAAGGGCAATCGAAAATCACAGACAGGTCAATCCCCCATTAGGCTTTCAAACTGAAGTTTTACTGTAATATATTATTCCTTTGCCGTTATATAGTTAAACGAGTATATATAAAAATAAATCGAATACCGGAAAACCCCGTGATTTCCCGATCACACTTTTGATACAGAAAACGAACTCCAAAAATTCTGTTTGAGAATCACTAAATTCTTTATGCTGATTTGAACTAATAGACTACTAACTACTAAATCGAAAAATCCCAGGAAACTCCGGAATGTCCCGGTAATACTTTTATCTACGAACGATGCCATTTTGTCTTGTTAGCCTTTCTACAATTTATCTAGTAATCCATCCGGATGGTGGAACGTTGTTGTCTCGAATTAAAACCACTTGTCCAATTTTCATTTTGCTCGTTGTTTTAGTCAAAAAACTTCTTTTATTTTTGAACCAATTTCCATCTGGTCAATGAGTTTATATTGTCGTCTGAAACTCTGACTTCAGGATGGGTTACGGTAGCATCTCCAATTAAAAAGTGGCCTGGTGCAATTTGGAAAGTTAATATTGTTAATTCTTCGAATGTTGCTTCTCCTATCACTCTTTTCAAATGATATTTTACTGATGTCACTGCAGCCTTCCATAATCGCCCAAAATGCTGTGCCCGTTGGAATAAAATGCCATTTAGTAAAAATTCCGATATCGGTACATATTCCTGTATGAGATACAAAGCATTTGTATGCTGCCTTGAAAATTTCGGTTGTTAAATCACTGGCTACCTCATTTTGGACAGCTTTCTTTGCCATAGAAACAAAAATTGCAAGGTAGCCCTTGGACGACTTATTGCCTCTACCTTTTGATACAAACAAATGTTTCAAGTCAATGCGATTGCGCTTTGATCGATCCTAGTACGATCATTGAGTAAGTCCATGCGTAAGTCGTAGTGTTGAAAATTGGAAAACTTTAGTTACTTTCGCCATCAATCTCCCAATCACAAGGCGCTACACAATTCTAATTTAGGAATTGTTAGTCTTACATTTGTTGGTGCTACCTTTATTTTTTATATCAGTAAATATGACCAGAGCATACATGTATGAAATGAGAAATGGCAAAAATAAGTGGCTGGAGACTGTACTGTAATAACATACAGCGGTCCTCGGAGGCTGCGAGGCCTGCTTTTACAGGTTCAGGCGTTGATAGTCGAATAATAAGCAGAAGGAAGTTAGTGTAGGCAATTAACAGCTTTAAGCCAAACAAGTAGGCTGGGCCTAATGGCATTATTCCTGCGGATGTTCAGCAAACCATTGACTTAGATCGACCATCATGGTTGGAAGTTACCTTCAGAGGCGGCCTGCAGCTTTGCAATATTCCTAGGAAATTGGAGAAAATTCGAAATTTTATTAAATATTCAGATTTATTTGTGTAAGTCTGCTGGTTTCCACAACTCAAATCTAAGCGCAGAACTTTACCATACAAAATTTGAATAAATTTGAAAATCTTGAAAAATCTTGAATAATCCTAGAAACGTCAAAAAACTTAAGAAATCTATCTTTCAGAAAAGTTCGAATAATTCCTATATTATTCGAATCCCGATTGATCTCGCATGATTTGAAGAATACCGAAAAATCTGAACATTAATGAATAATTTCGGAAAGCCTATACAAATCCAAAAAACCCACGGAAGTTTCGAAAATTCGGGTAAATATCGAGCTGTTTGCCAAAATGCCAAGTAACTTAATGTTACTAATACTAGTAAGCAAAATGCTACAAGCTCAGTAAAATGGTAAGCAATAAGAACGAAACCCTCAAATAGTACCGGATAATTTCGTAAATATCGAACAATCTTATTATTCGAATAAGCTCAAAGATTCTCGAGTACCATCGAACTATCAAATACACCCGACAATCTCTAACATTCTCCAATAATCTCGAAAATTTCGAATACCCTCGAAACAATATTATTAAATTTAGCCGAAAGTTTTCGGCCGAAAGTAAAAATATCGGTAATGCAGATAGTGTCTTGGCTATCTCAGCCGAAAGTTGCTAGGCGACATATTTCAGTCGAAACATATTTTATATAAAATGAAAAATTAACAAGACAATGTCCTGATAATTTTTCTGGGGATAACTGTTGGCTATCCATACTAATTGAAGTACTTTCCAGTCATGACACTTTAAAGATTGAATTTATACAAATTTTTACATTTTATATTGGCTTTTGATTCAAACGAATTTTCCTGGGCTCCCCACATGAAACTTGTCCTGATAATTTTTCTGGGGATAGCTGTTGGCTATGCATACTAATTGAACTACTTTCCAGTCATGACACTTTAGAGGTTGAATTTATACAAATTTTTACATTTTATATTGGCTTTTGATTCAAACGAATTTTCTCGGGCTCCCCACATGAAACTTGTCCTGATAATTTTTCTGGGGATAACTGTTGGCTATCCATACTAATTGAAGTACTTTCCAGACATGACACTTTAAAGATTGAATTTATAAAAATGTTTACATTTTATATTGGCTTTTGATTCAAACGAATTTTCCCGGGCTCCCCACATGAAACTTGTCCTGATAATTTTTCTGGGGATAGCTGTTGGCTATCCATACTAATTGAAGTACTTTCCAGTCATGACACTTTAAAGGTTGAATTTATACAAATTTTTACATTTTATATTGGCTTTTGATTCAAACGAATTTTCCTGGGCTCCCCACATGAAACTTGTCCTGATAATTTTTCTGGGGATAGCTGTTGACTATCCATACTAATTGAAGTACTTTCCAGTCATGACACTTTAAAGGTTGAATTTATACAAATTTTTACATTTTATATGGGACTTTCATTCAAACGAATTTTCCTGGGCTCCCCACATGAAACTTGTCCTGATAATTTTTCTTAGGATAAATGCTGGCTATGCATACTAATTGAACTACTTTCCAGACATGACACTTTAAAGGTTGAATTTATACAAATTTTTACATTTTATATTGGCTTTTGATTCAAACGAATTTTCCTGGGCTCCCCACATGAAACTTGTCCTGATAATTTTTCTGGGGATAGCTGTTGGCTATGCATACTAATTGAACTACTTTCCAGTCATGACACTTTAGAGGTTGAATTTATACAAATTTTTACATTTTATATTGGCTTTTGATTCAAACGAATTTTCTCGGGCTCCCCACATGAAACTTGTCCTGATAATTTTTCTGGGGATAACTGTTGGCTATCCATACTAATTGAAGTACTTTCCAGACATGACACTTTAAAGATTGAATTTATACAAATTTTTACATTTTATATTGGCTTTTGATTCAAACGAATTTTCCTGGGCTCCCCACATGAAACTTGTCCTGATAATTTTTCTGGGGATAGCTGTTGGCTATGCATACTAATTGAATTACTTTCCAGTCATGACACTTTAGAGGTTGAATTTATACAAATTTTTACATTTTATATTGGCTTTTGATTCAAACGAATTTTCTCGGGCTCCCCACATGAAACTTGTCCTGATAATTTTTCTGGGGATAACTGTTGGCTATCCATACTAATTGAAGTACTTTCGAGATATGACACTTTAAAGATTGAATTTATAAAAATGTTTACATTTTATATTGGCTTTTGATTCAAACGAATTTTCCCGGGCTCCCCACATGAAACTTGTCCTGATAATTTTTCTGGGGATAGCTGTTGGCTATCCATACTAATTGAAGTACTTTCCAGTCATGACACTTTAAAGGTTGAATTTATACAAATTTTTACATTTTATATTGGCTTTTGATTCAAACGAATTTTTCTGGGCTCCCCACATGAAACTTGTCCTGATAATTTTTCTTAGGATAAATGTTGGCTATGCATACTAATTGAAGTACTTTCCAGTCATGACACTTTAAAGGTTGAATTTATACAAATTTTTACATTTTATATTGGCTTTTGATTCAAACGAATTTTCCTGGGCTCCCCACATGAAACTTGTCCTGATAATTTTTCTGGGGATAGCTGTTGGCTATGCATACTAATTGAACTACTTTCCAGTCATGACACTTTAGAGGTTGAATTTATACAAATTTTTACATTTTATATTGGCTTTTGATTCAAACGAATTTTCCTGGGCTCCCCACATGAAACTTGTCCTGATAATTTTTCTGGGGATAGCTGTTGGCTATGCATACTAATTGAACTACTTTCCAGTCATGACACTTTAGAGGTTGAATTTATACAAATGTTTACATTTTATATTGGCTTTTGATTCAAACGAATTTTCTCGGGCTCCCCACATGAAACTTGTCCTGATAATTTTTCTGGGGATAACTGTTGGCTATCCATACTAATTGAAGTACTTTCGAGATATGACACTTTAAAGATTGAATTTATAAAAATGTTTACATTTTATATTGGCTTTTGATTCAAACGAATTTTTCTGGGCTCCCCACATGAAACTTGTCCTGATAATTTTTCTTAGGATAAATGTTGGCTATGCATACTAATTGAACTACTTTCCAGACATGACACTTTAAAGGTTGAATTTATACAAATTTTTACATTTTATATTGGCTTTTGATTCAAACGAATTTTCTCGGGCTCCCCACATGAAACTTGTCCTGATAATTTTTCTTAGGATAAATGTTGGCTATGCATACTAATTGAAGTACTTTCCAGTCATGACACTTTAAAGGTTGAATTTATACAAATTTTTACATTTTATATTGGCTTTTGATTCAAACGAATTTTCCTGGGCTCCCCACATGAAACTTGTCCTGATAATTTTTCTGGGGATAACTGTTGGCTATCCGCACTAATTGAACTACTTTCCAGACATGACACTTTAAAGGTTGAATTTATACAAGTTTTTACTTTCTATATTATGCTCCTCTCATGAAACTTAACTTGTAATTACGATCACAAACAATGACAACCAAATGAATTTATCCAGCAATAAATTCACTATATGGAAATTCCAGTTTATAGGTTGTTTTGTCCATTTTTCGTTTTAAATGAAATATGTTTTGCTGAAATATGACGGATGGTAACTTTCGGCTGAGATAGCCAAGACACTATCTGCATTGCCGACATTTTATAACTTTCGGGTGAAAACTTTCGGCTAACTTTAACAAGGTCTCGAAACACCGAATTACCAACTAAGCCTTGAACATCACTCATCCTATTTCCATGCTACACTTCAATAATCTTGAGAAATTTCAAAAAGTAGCCGGCTTGGCTCCAGTATCCGTTGATTACATTTTTAAAGACTTTGGCGCTCCTCACGAAAAGAAAATTTCACGATTTTTTGTTTTTTCAGATTAGTATCAGCTCACTTTAACAAGTCAGACCACCCTTTTTGAAATCACTGATCAAATCACAAAATTATTTGATTTATGAAAGGGTGAATTTGAAGTGCAAACGAGGTAAATTTGGAGTTCAAAACAAATAATACAAATAAATCAACCAGCAAACACTAAAATCAGTTTAATAAATTCTCTTCTAAATCTAAATATTTGTCTGGCCTTATTATTAATATTATTATTGTTGAAGGGCCATGTGGACATTCAGCCACCACGCACTGCGACCTAAAAGATCTATTGTATTTGGACCCTGCTTAATTATCCGTCCAGTCAATATTCAGGCTCTTAATAATGAACCTGATAATATACTGCCGGCCGGTACATTATCAGATTCATTATTTCTATTTACTATAGCATGTACTTCTACTAGAAAGACGGTAGCATTGTGCCCCAAGGACTTCGAGGGAGCAGTCCCACCCCTGTATATTCCTACCGCTGGGGCGGCAACCACCATTTTGATTTTATTCTTACGAGTTGCTGGGAATGTAAAGTCGCCTGTAGGTCACCCAGCTTTACTACATGAAGGCTAAATAAAACTGAAGGGTGCCTGGTATCCAGAGTCCGCATACTTATGTACTGTTTAACCTATCAGCCATTTATCCATCGGTATATGCCGTTCCACCTTATATTAGGGTTTTTGATCATGGATTCCCTCTTTTACGCCATACTTTACTCTGTGTTAAATGGCCAAAATGTGCCACGTGGCCAAACTGTGCCAAATGGCCTCAGTTGCCAGTGGTTGCCACGAGAAGGCAGCACGTAAACTTGCGAATTGTGACCATTTTACCCCCAACACAATTGGGCCCATCTACTGGAAGGTTACGGCTTGATTAATTACTCTGACTTTCACCTTCTTTTTCATTTCTCTGACTTTCGCAACCGAGGAGAAATTGTTGAACCTGTCTTAAGAAAATATTTAATAGCACCAGGACCGATTTCTTTTTTCTCAAAAGACTAAACCACCGCCTTTTCTTAAAAATTTCCTAGAAATATCCCATTGTACAATTATGAGAGGGTGGCCTACTTTTAGCTTATTCTGAGTTACATTTATCCAGTCTTGGCTTTGAACTAATATTCGAACGCTTGATAAATCTTGTGGGCCCCACACGGCTGCGAGTGCTGTGAATACCTAGTTACGTCATTGCATCAAACGACAAACCTCATTCTTTATTTCCCAATTAATTATAATACACGAAAAATGTGAGTCGTTTAGTTAATTGACCCGGTCCTGCTGACAAATCATTAAACAAAAAACAAAAAAAAAATCAAACCACCAATTAAGTTTCAAATTGTGTAACATTCTCACACTTCATAAAATAGCATTTAAAAAATGTTAATTTAACAATATAAATTATTCATTAGGTGGAGAAGTAAGTTTTTGGGTATTTACATTACATAGTATGTGGTAACTACTAACTATACTAATTCCTTTTGTTGTTTTAATTAAAATTCAAATGGTCATTTACCATTCCTCGAAAAACACCTCAATCTACTTTGAGTTTACATAATTTGTTAATTTAATGATTTTACTTGTCATGTCGACACACACGCAGTAGCTGCAATCCATTAATTATATGATTTTATATTGGGAGGGTTCTTTTTTGATGATATCTTAAAAACAAAAAAAAAAAAATACCTTGATGACTGGTAATTTACCTACGCGCAACCGCACACCAAATTAATAATTCAAAACAAAATTAATTTTTTTTATTTTTTTTTGTCGTTTTGCAGATTAACACCACTAAACATGTCAGCCGATTATGCCGAAGTGGCTGTATGTTCAACATTTAAAAATTCCAATTCACCACCGTACGATACATACGGTGCATATGCTACAACAACGCTTGTTGGTGGAAACATTGTGAAAAGTGGTGTAATGAAAAATGGTGGTATGGTTGGTACACCCGCGGGTATGATGATGTCCGGTAATAATACCGCATATCGAATTAATGGGATGCTTCCGGCGACTAATGGTGGACCGTCGTCAACCTCGCTACTACAAAACAATTTCAACTATAATAAAAGTATTTATTCGGCACCAACTAGTTGCCATTACAGTTATGGCGGTAACGAAAATAATTATTCGTTTTCGGACGATATAAATAATCTTCAGTCGTCACGTCTCAAAATGAATATAATTGAAAATAAAATGAGTGTAATTAATAATTTGAATCGGCCGACACTTGGGCCGATGAGTAGTAATAGTAATAGTAGTAATAACAATAATAATAATAATAGTATTAGTAATAGTAATAAGGCCAATACAATTTTAATGGAAAATGGTAAAACCACTACAACACCGACATCAAACAATTCATCATCATTGCTACTGCCATCCTCGTCATCTGGTTCATCAGCATCTTCTGGTAATAATGTGATGCCACAGTCGATGATTTCATCGACCCATTTCGGTACAATCAAGCGTAGTCGCAACAATATCAAAGATCAATTTTTAAAATCAAAATACGATGGTAGTTGGACAAATGGTGGTGGTGGTGCTATTGGTCAATTATATCAACCGCCACAATCGCCAATGTCACAATCAAATGTTGGCATTGATAAAATGATTGGTAGTAGTGTTATGGTACCATCTTCGTACAATCACTATCCCAACTATCAAACAAGCCGCAGTGATAACTACAATTACATAATGGACAAGAAACTTGTACAGCAACAGCAACATCAGCAGCAGCAATTACAACAGCAGCAGGCTCTAACATACAATAGTAATAGTAAGTCAAATTGTACTAGTAATTTTTTAAGTAGCTTTGGCAAAACCGATAAAGTGTAATCGAATGAAGGGTAGGAACATGAGCACGCACGTGCTGTGCGCGTCAGGATGATTTATTTGAATTTTTATTTTTAAGTTTTATTTTCTGTTGAGTTGTGCATTTATTTCAAATTAATGTCGCGACAATGAATACTCATTGTGATCAAGTTCAATGAAAGACCTTTGGCAAATATTCAGACAATAAATCGTACTTTGATGTTTAGAACAGAATTTGGTAAAAAGTGTAGGTTGATATTTGTTGAAATAGAAAAACATGTATATAGCTTTAAAAATAGCTGCTGGCTTCGATCTCGAGTATTAGCCTTTTGAAACAGGATTTACTAGATTTGATTGCGCGAAGAAATTTCAGTGGATTTGTAATTGTACTACATAAAGAATAATAGACGATCGTATATTTTCTGCCCTTCTACGATCTGTAGTGCTAATTTGGTGATGTTGATTAAGATGAAGAATTCATGCAATTCTTGTAGAAAAACTTTAGCCATTCAAACAGATGAGGGAGGGACACGGCTTATTGATAAGTGCAACTGATATTTTCAGTTTTCAACAAATCATTCTTAAATTAACTGTTTTCAGTGAAGTGTAGGGGTAGTCTGTAATTAAACCGAACTGGATCTACAGTAACAGCAGTATCAGCACGAGTATAAATGTGCTCATTCCATATGGTGCTGGAAGTGACAAAAATTGACCGCATTGGCTGTGTATGGAAAACTAAAATTGGCAAATCTAATTTTTGATTTATGGTATCGATCGTAACTCCATTAGTACGAGTAACGTTCCAAAACATTTTTACGTTATAATTTATAAATTTTACATATCAAATCTCAGATGTAAAATTTTATTAAAATACATCCACAAACTTGCCACCTAGTTCGGTCCTAGATTGGTTGTTTATGTGAACAAATATTGGTCAAACAATTTTTGTTTAATGGTGCTATAATATCAGTAGAGGTGTCCCGCAATAGTTCTTGAATTTGGCTCTTATTTCATCTAAGAAATCTGATCCCAAATGATATAACCCGAGAAATTCTTCAGAGCGTGAATATTTCGATTTTATATTAGGACCTTACAGAAAATAAGAGACAGAAATAGAAAAGGCCTGGTTTGGTCATGTATTTCAAAAACAAGTTTCTCTTTAGCAATTTTTTTTTTTTTTGATTTATGGCTTGTATTTATGTACCAAAGTATTATTAGCAATGTTTTGGAATATTTTTTGAATTCTGGCCATGTTTCATTTAATAAATTCCATTCCTGCTCCAGACGGAACTTTTGCAGTTGTGCACCAATTCCATTGTAACTTGGATCTGAGTTAGCCAACAAATTTGATGATACATGGATTTATTTCAGCACATTCACTAATACCAACGCGTACCCTGAACTTAACTACATATGTCAATGAAGAAAACATCAATAAAAATGTTTCGCTTTAAAAATTTGCGATGGTTTATTGTGGCTGCTCAGTTTGAAATATTTCGGTATTTAACAAAAATAATTTCAAATGGGTTTCAGGCATAAAACGTGTGACAGTAAAACTACCTCCGAAATTGTTGAATTTCGACGAAAATGAGTGCCAAGTGCAAAAGTTGCTGGATGAAGTCAACGACGATCCAGAACTTCTCAAGCGGGTCATAGCTGGTGATAAAACAGGAATTTACGATTGTCAATCGTCCCACTGAAAGCTTCCTAAAGACGCAAGACCAAAAAAACTCGTCAAGTAGTGTAACATGAATTCTTAGGTCGTTCGATTAATAAGGAGTACTTCCAGTACGCTGTTTGTGTGAAGCGATCCGAACGAAACGTCTGGATTTGTGGGGAAATAACTCATGACCATTGTACCACGATGCACGATAATACACCTTCTCACACTTCTCTGCTTGTTAAATTTTATTTTTTTTTTTAATGAAAGTTTGAGAGAACACGACTTATTCACATCGCAGTAAAATAGTAGCTGATTGACCTTTTGTTTTTGTAGACAGATAAAAAAAAAAATGTTGATGACGATTCCTGTGAAGTGTGCGAGAATGCAAAATTATATTTTTGTTTGTTGGTCAACCGGTTGCGATTGCAGTTGCGGTTGAATGTATGTCAGGTGTGGAAAAACATTTATGAGGATAATATGAGTGAGTCGCTACAGGACTCATCCGCAAGTGATCTTCCCTTCCTTAGGAAACAATTGGATGAGTGGAGGCAATACGGACGGTTTTGTATGGCCTATGGCTTGATATTTGATCAGCCGCATTTAGTATTCCGTAAGCTGGTTTGAGTCGATCGATTGAAATTTTATGATTTTTACCATTAATCGATGCAACGAATTGTTTTTGAAGGCGTCGAATAATTTTAAATGGACCTTCGTAAGGAGGAGTTAATCCCGTGCGAACCTTGTCTGTTCTAATAAAAACAAAATCGCAGTAAAATAGTAGCTGATTGACTTTTGTTTTTGTAGACAGAGAAAATTAAAAAAAATGTTGATGATGATTCCTGTGAAGTGTGCGAGAATGCAACCATATATTTTTGTTTGTTGTACGAATAAAACATTTATGAGGATAATATGAGTAAGTCGCTACAGCACCGTTATGATATTGAGCACACCAAAACTGTGTAACCTTTTTGACAGCCAACAATAAAAGCAATTGTCTCAATTTAAACAACCTGCGAAATTGTAAAATTTGACGATTTTTTGATCAAGCATGTATTTTATCACGAAGTAATTTTCTTTTGGGCTTTCCGTGTTTGTCAAAAATATTTGATATTCATTCCAAAGGTGGTTATATGACCAAATTGCTTTCACGAGTTTCCATTTCCATTTCCCAGCATTTCATATAGATATTTGGGCTTTATTAAAATTCTAGAAACGTCTTTTCCATTTTTTGTAAGAATAACTGCAAAAAGGTAGATCAAACATTTTTTGACATGCCGTAAAAAATTTTAAACGTGCCACATATTTGCGATCACTACTCCATACTCTTGAAGGCTCTGTTTGTATACGTATTAATAAACTGTTTAATCTCATTGGCAAGAATCGAGAGTGTTGTTCCAGTTTCTGCAGTTCCCAGAGTAATTTTGTTACTTCTTCAATAGCTAGAACGAAGTATTTTGTTCGTAAAATGAGACACGAGACTGGAGAATTTTGTAAACGTACTAAATGTACAATCGTATTAAAATTTAACAAAGCTACGTAATAAAATTTACTATCATACATTTAGTATACGTACATTTATGCAAATGGTCAAGTTTCTTCTTGCTATGATTTTCTTAGAATTTGGGAGTGATAATACTGTTAACATAACATTTTGACGTAGAATACGTCTTTAATTTTGGTCCACTGGATGAGGTCTTAAAATTTCATAATTCCGAAATATCCGCGCAAAACAAAAAAAAAAACGTTTACAACAAGGATGAAGAAGTCTTCGCAAATCAAATGACACCAAAATCACGCCTATAGAACGTAAGAAGAGTTACAGACAATAAAGAAAAGCTGAGACAAATGTTGAATAATTTTCACTGATAATTCAGCTGATATTCATTCATAACTCACTCAATATATTCACACAATATTCACTCAATAATCTTTTCTATTTAAATAAATTTTATTTATTTATTTTATGTGATTACAAGATAGTCTGGACTAATGAGCAATTTGATTCTGACTTAATTCACCGTTAACTCCACTCATTTTGTTCACTCGTTATTCGTGGGAATGAAAATTGTGAGAGAAATGAGTGAATAATCAGCGAATAATGCGAAACTGCTAAGTGGGGGATATGTAAATATTAGGTGAATAATGAGTGAAATAATCAATAAATATTTACTATTTACAAACCATGAATGAAAACTTATTGATATGTTTTGAATAACGGACGAATAATGAGTATATTTTTCCCTGAATAAACAGTGAATAATTAGGAATAATGAGTGAATAATAACTGAATGATAAATAAAATTGTATAATTAACGAAAATAGAGAGAATAATGAGTGAATAATGGGATAATAATAATTCAATTCAACATCTATGACTATTCATTGAATAGTCAGTGATAATGAGGGAATAATTCGTGAATATTCAATGAGCACTTAATGAATAATGAATGAATTCGTCAAATAATGTATAATGAGAGAATGTTTAGTGAATAACCTGTGAATAATATGAGATTACTGAGTGGTTAGTGAATAATGCTTATAATTAGTAAATAATGCATGAATAATGAGTGAAATAATCAAGGACATGCGTGAAAAAGCGTCTCTGGTGGTAAGTATACGAACTCAATTAAATACAAGACATATAAATGCAAAACGATCTGGTAATTTTTTCTTTTGGTCCACTCAATACACTTAAAATCTAATCAGCGTCTAGCAAAAGCAAAAGATCTTGTCTCCATTAGTTAGGGTGTTATAGCCCTTTAAAAATTGCAAATAGTGAGTTTTGCACTTGATTTTATTTTATTGCAAGATTTGTACTACAATCCTGTGTTTTTTTATAAGTCTCTATAGATCTATTCAGATATTAGTCAAAAAAAACATTGGGATCATAACTCTCTGCTGCTATGGCCTTCATAATTGACAAATTAGAAATACAATTTTTGAAACTGTCTCTGTAGCTACACCAATGTGTATCGCATGCGGTTAAAATAGTTTTTCCTTTCATATCAATTATTTTTTTTGATACATCGGAGTGTTTAAATTTTTTTAATATGATATTCACTTTATTGATCGGTTCGCCCGACACAAGGTCTTTAGCGAACAAATTACTAGTGTGACTGCTGTAGGTTGTGTGCCATATAACAACATTCCGGCCCATTATTATTATTTGCCCCATGCTAACGGCTCGTTTACCACTTTTGTGAGCCCCATTGAATTTTCAGAATCACCAGTGAAGGCCCAAGAATCTAAGAATATTCAATATATTAGTTGCTTGAGAATATGCTGAATTTTTCCTTATTTTATGGATCATTGAGACTACATTTTTTGTATTATTGGCAGTATCCTTCCATCCATCTATCAACAAAACATTTTCTTCACCAATTGTAGTATCTTGATATTTCTCGGCCTTTCTAACCTTGATATCAACTTAAGGTTTTCCTGGTTGGAACGTTATATGCAAGCCTAAGTTTTTTATAAATAGTTTAAATGGTTTAGACTCCATGGTATATTATACTAAATGGTATATTATATCCAAAAAAAAAAAATAGTCAGCCAATGCATCGCTGATTTCACGACTTTATTGAGGCGTAACCTTATCAATATAATTAGCCATTTGCGGAGCCCATTTAGCTAATGCTGTATTACGCTTTGGTGATCGTTTATTTGGCATGCTATTTTGGTATCTAGCGTAACGCTCTAAAAACTAAAAGAATTATTTGAATATTTAAAACAAAAAGATCTTTTAAGTAAAAATATTAGAACTAAAAAATTTACCGTGACGTCGATCTCGGCAGGAATACATTGCTGAGAATCATTATTTTCATTAACATAAATTACATCCTACCTATATAGGAATATAAATAAATATTTTTTTACTATTTATTATTATTACTGACCGATGATTTTGTAAACGCTTAATTCCCGTGTTCGATATAATTTTGTAACACAATCTGCACTGCCCAGCGTCTATTCCATTTAATTAAATTTTTTTAAAATCTAAAGTTTTCCAGAGGTTGAAATTTGTCGTCATTCGTGCTTTTTTACAATAATTACATTTTCCATTTTGTTAAACTTTACAAAATATTGTACCATGAATTGACTCCATGAAATGGACAGTTTTAAAATGTACCGTGAATATTTCAAAACCTTATTGCTGTATGAAACAATACGAATATTTTTTGTTTCCTCTTTTCGCACTGCAATATGCACACTATCTTATAAAATTTCAATTTTTATTATTTTTGACACTTTTCGACAGTTTTTGACAGTTTTCTAAAATAATTTAGGGTTCTGACCTGATTTTTTAGCGATTTATCCATATCTGCTTTTATCGTACATCTTCTGTCTTTTG
Organism: Tipula helvola; assembly: GCA_963556165.1. NCBI lineage: Eukaryota > Metazoa > Arthropoda > Insecta > Diptera > Tipulidae > Tipula > Tipula helvola. The sequence goes on from OY744482.1 coordinate 102,076,428, forward strand.
AAATATAGCAAAACATTCAATGTAAATCAGCTACTAGTTTCCTATTGTACTAAATAAAAATGGCAAATGTACTAAAAATTAACTTTGGTATGTTTCCATACTCATGAAAGGGAAAATTTGTAGTCTCGATAGAATATCTCTATAAACAACAAGATGTTCATGTACAATTAATAATGCTGTGTTTTTTTATAAGTCTCGATAGATCTATTCAGGTATTTGCCAAAAAAAAAAATGGGAAATTGTAGCTACTTCTATCATCCACTTAAAAATACAATTGTTCAACACTACCTCATTATTGTTTTCATTATATTTTGTTATTCCAAAAGTATAAATCAGAGATGGGTAAAACGCTAAAAAATCTGACTTTTCGTCAATTTTGTCAAAAATAGGTCTAAAAACTTAAATTATGATCAGAAAATGTCTAAAAGTGTCAAAAACTGTCTGAAAGTATTAGAAGCTGTGCGAGTGATATTGGGAAGGTGAGGAAACAAAATACTCTTATTATTTCGCGAGCAAGTTTTTGAAATATAATTGTAAATTTCGAAAATGTTCAAACTGCTGAAACAGTTCTGAAAGTAAATGAAAGTAAAATTTTACATTAATTTTTCAATTATTTTCATTGTTAAAAGTCGTGTCGAAAAGTGTCGAAAACACTTGTTTTCAAAGACTGTCAAGAACACGTGTCAAAAAGTGTCGAAAACTGTGTCATAAATACTATGTAGTTTTCGACACTACCAATCTCTTGTGTTAATACATGAGGAAAAGTGCGAATACATTTTATCCATATATAAAAATGAGACGGATATAGCTACTAAAACTTTGTTTCTTTTCTTTCAAAATGTTACTATGATGTTTTAAATTTTGAGCAACTTTTATGAAAAATGATAAACAGGTTCTTTATTCGATTTTTCTATTCTTTTTCGCAAAAACATCAACCAAAATATTCCCCTACATTCACAAATTTTTATTATGCTGTCCGAATGGTGTAATAATTTGTTGGCATATTTCCCCACATGTTAGAAATATGGGAGTTTATAGCTGTCAAGGAAAGTTAAATTGTTGTGTGTTCTAACCATTTTTTTTTTATTATTTTTATTTTTATGGGGAAGGTGAAAATGCCATTTACGCACAAAGTGTCGGACTCGCATTTCTGCCCTACCGACTAAAAACACCTTCCCCCCTCTACCGGACTACCCTGGGACCGTTTATCACATTACTTCGGGGTAGACCGTTTGTTTTTCCTATGCTCCCCGAGCTGTTTCCTGTACTACGGGAATCTATCTAGATCTTCCTTTTTTGTTCTCAATATCTCCTCTATGAACCTTGCCACGAGCTCCCACCAGACCGAGCTTCGCAGCATAATCTCCACTGCTGTCTCCGGAGACCATGCCCCCACCTCTATTTCCAATCTTATTCTCCGCTCCTCCCATGCTAGGCACCAAAAGAATGTGTGCTCCACATCGTCGATACTACCTGGGCAGTGCAGGCATTCTGCTGACGTCACCTTCCGCATTCTAAAGAGATATGATCGGAGGTATCCGTGGCCACTCAAGAACTGCGTCAGGTAATATCCAACCTCTCCGTGCGTCCTCTCAATCCACGGGCTCACCTGCTCTATAAGCCTCGCTGTCCATCTTCCTCTAGCCTCTAGGCTCGCAGCCTTCTTATTAACTTCATCAGCCCGACAGTAAACTGCTTGCCTTTCCCTGGCTAGTAGTCCTATTGGGATCGTCCCAGCTATTACCAATACCGCAGGCTCAGATACCGTGCGGTATGCCGAGGCAACCCTTAAAGCACCACGTCTTTGCACTTCTGCTAGCCGTTTTCTATACATTTTCTTGCTAGGGGAATCGGCCCATATCTCAGCACCGTAGAGCAGAACGGACTGAACCGCGGATATTAAAAGACGGCGTTTACTTGCTTTAGGACCGCCAACATTTGCCATGAGACGGCTTAGAGCCGTGACCCCTTTCGCAGCCTTGTGACACCTAAATATTTTGCTGCTGGCTTCGTCTTGACCACTTCATTGCCAATCAACATTGGTAACGCCTTTTGTATCCTCTTTTTTGTGAGGATCACTATATCAGTCTTCTCAAGCGCTAAGGATAACCCATGCGTCGACATCCATGACTTGCAGAATTAAACGCGTTCCTCACATCGAGCGTCACTAACAGAACAATACGCTTTGAAAAGTGATTATGCTGCTCTGCTCTTTTAACCGCTTCTACAATCTCCTGGATCGCATCCAAAGTGGATCGGCCCACTCGAAAGCAGCAGTGTCAAGCACACATAGAGGTCGATAGGACGATGATCCTTGCGAATAAGCACAAGCGTCGCACATTTCCAGCGAGAACTAAAGACGCCCGCGGTCAAGCACGAATTAAACACATTCAGCAGTATACGCAGGAGTTTTCCGATTTTTTGCGGATAAAACAGCTTCCTCCAGTTCTTCCTCGGAAAAAATGGGGACCTCTGCTTGTTCTCGAAATTTCCTTGCAGCTCGTTCTGGGTGATTTGGGAAAAGGGCTGATATAATCGTTCCCATTGTGCAAGAATCCATATCACTTGTTGGCCTCTGGGCACCGAGCTCTTTCGTGACAATTTTGTAACCCAGGACCCATGGGTCACGGTCTATGTCCTCTGTTAGTACTCTCCAGCAGCACGCTTTGCTGTGGTTGATTGTTCGTCGAAGTTCCTTCTTTGCCGCTTTATACTCGGAAGACATGATATTTGCTTCCGCTCAGTTTTTTGCACGTTGCGCTTTGCGCCGCAGCATGAGACATTTTTTCCGTATCTCTGATATCTCAGCCGTCCACCAATAAACAGGCGGCTTACCGTGTCGCGGTTTTTTCCTTGGCATAGATACCTCGCATGCCGAGGTGATAAGGCACATGGTATGAGCAACCAGACCCTCAGTTGCAGATCTTTCACCTTCACCTATTGTCTCCATCAACGGCACGCGCTTGGCAAGCTCACTTTCAAATGCCTCAACATTGAGCTGCCGCAAGTTCCACCTAAGGGGGTTTTCCTTTACTCGCAATTGCCATTGATCGCCTATCTGGAAGTTGATGCACTGATCACTCCCATTGAAGTCTTTCAGCACTCTCCATTGTGACCGTCCCAACGTTCATAACTAGCAGTCCTACTCTGGCGGCCATCTCTAATATACGCCTGTCTCTTGTATCTGGGCGTGGCATCCCCCATTCAAGAGCTCTGGCATTAAAGTCTCCAGGTACCACCATCTGTCCTGTTGTCTGTAGGATCTCATCTTCCAAGGCATCTAGCTTTGAGCGGAAATCCGCAATCGCTTCATTTGGGGTAAAGTACTAATTAAAGTAAGTTGTACCCTTACTCTTGATCCAGAAAAAAACCCCTGCCCGCACCATGCCTTTCGGTATACACTCCTCCATTTAATACCCAAATAGCAGCTGTCCCCAGAAGGTCCGAGAACCCTTAAGACGACTGTTTATTTTGGTACTGCTCACTTAATAAAAGCAGGTCCATTACAAGCATTTCGTAGTGAAATAAAAGAGTTTTTTAAAATAAATTTGGGCATAAAAAAAATAGGCTATGGAACCAATAATCCTTTTGTTGATTTTGTATTATTATTTACTTTGTATACAGCAGCATCTAAATACCATCATGTTGTTGAATAATAATAAACCAGCCATTAGCAATTTTCCTTATACACAGCGAAGTCAAAACCCAATCATTCGAAAAAATTTGGTATACGATGATCATGAAACTCGAAAGCTTTTAAGACTTTCAGCAAATACATTTACGGAAATCAGTTTCCAGAAGCAGCAAAAAATGTCATGGTTGGTCCCCAGAGCTCGAGCAGATGGAATTTCTATTGTGGATAGGTAGTGGCACTATGCACCAGTTACAGAAATTTCGAGGCTATAATGGACATACCAAGGTCAACTATCAATGTCATTGTCCATAAAATGCTCGATTTTAAATTCAACAAAATAGTGCCAAAAGTGTTAATAATGCCTAAATTGCCAGATATAGGACGTATATTTGAAAGGCTTGCTGCAACATCGGTTTTTAATGATTGCGTTGCCGGTGCAATTGATGGAACGCATATTAAAATAGCCTGTCACTCACGAGTCACGACCAATATATAAACAGAAAATTGGACTATTCTATACAATGCAAAATGGTATGTGATGCCAATTTCCGGTTTTTAGATTTATTTGTTGGATACCCAGGTTCGGTTTACGATTACGATACCGTGTCTTATATAAACATAAATTGTATCCTCCACCATCATGGGTTCTGTTAGGCGATAGTGGTTATCCCTGTCGATTAACACCCATTGGTATAAACGCCATTAAAAAAATCGTCGGTTAACCGATGCCAAAAAGCAGTTCAATAAAAACACAGTAAGGGGAGAACTGCTATTGAATGTGCTTTTAGGCATGTAAAAACTCGCTGGCTCCATTTTCAATAACCTGCTCGAACTGAAAATTGAAAACTGCGTCAAGACCGTGGTTGCTTGCTGTGCTTTTCACAATATTTATATTGCCACAAACGATACCATCACAATTGACTGGCTAACATTGGATGAACCGGGACCAGCTTATGAAAATTTTAATGCCACTTTATTGCCTTGATTCAAAAATCAAAAACGACTGAAGAAGGTAAATATGTTCTCAAAATATAACTTCAAAACGATTTAATCAATTTTATATTTTATTCTTCGGAATCCTGCGAAGATGGTAATTTAAAGGGTATGTCAAACCTTTTAGCGTATCCATCTAAACAGTTGAGGACACATTTACCATACTCTCCTTCTTTAATCGTTTCGCCTCTTTCTGGTATAGTTCTAAAAGAGTCTTATTTTTATTCCGGGTCAGAATTCGGGACCTAAGGCAACGAATCGTCGACGATGTTGACGGTGTTGGTTGGCTCAGCGGATAGGCTGGAACTGGAATCCCGGGCCGTCACTACTGATTCATTATCCGTATTTTCCCTTGTACTATTGTGATTTGTGATATTAATCACATCGCCACCACCAAAAGACTTCGTTGGGTTCGTAATGGAACGGCCCGGGGCCGGGACAGTGCTTGCTGCTAATAATGGATGAATTAAATCTTGTGAATTCGTAAATTCGTGAATTGCGTTGTACCATTTCCAGTTTTCCGCTGGGTCCTCACCATCCTCCGTCCCGGTGCCAATAATTCCTAAAACAAAATTATTTTAAAATATATGTGCTTAATATTAATCAATTAAAACACGTAAACTCACTTTGTATGTTTTGTACAAATAATTCCACTTCAAGCGGATTTGGTCGCGGGAATATTCTTTTAATTTTCGTGTGTTTTGTATTGAACTGAAAAAGTATTGTAAATAAATTGATTACATTCAATTACAATAAAATATTATGCACAACTTACAGCCACACTTCTTCTCGGCGATAACATTTTGCTTTAAAAGCTCTAGCGTGCTTTATTTAGGCTTGGATAAGCCTTTCGATATCATAGTCGCTCATTGCAAAAAAAAATTATTTCAGGTTAGGAGGTTTTGTATGTGATAGAAAAAGTAAATATGTATACTCACTTGTTTTATATTTTTCGGCCATTTCCACTACACAAAGCATCTCTGAACTCTCGGAAATTTGTTGGTTGCCTTGTCCGTTTACTTAGGCGTTGCTCCAATATATCCCATCCGTGCTCTATAGGATTTCAATCTGGACTTCGCGGAGAATGGTTTATTAAACGAATGTCGAGCTTTATCATGCATAAAAAAAATCTACATCCAATTTCTCGTTTCATAGGAAGCACATGAAGCCTTAAAATTTCATCTACGTAACGTCGTGATGTTATACCAGGGTATGGTGTTACTACCAAATCTGTCTTATAATTCCATGATATTCCTACCCAAACCATCACCGAACCTCCATGAAACGCTACTAGTGGCATCACGCAATCAGACTTTAATCGTTCTCCCGTTGCGCACCAAACTCTGCATCGCCCGTCTGATGCATAATGGTTAAACCATGATTCCCTGCTGATGAGGCTTCACCATGTTGGTAACAGCGCATATCCATTGATAGAATTTTTGCTAACACCTTTTAAAAATACTGGGTATTTAACCGATAGAGTACGCGTAGAGTACGCATTGAGAACGCATTCGGAATTATAAAGTCTCGGTTTATGTGTTTAAAGCTGATGAAGAATCAAAGAATGGACTAAATAATCATAATTATTATGTCGTGTTGCATTCTGCATAATGTAAGCATTAATTTTAATAACGATATTGAGATAGAAAGTGTTGATTTGGAGGAAGAAAGCTCAACACCTCGAAATGAGCTAGCCGAATCGTCGGGTTCAAATAACAGGCAAATATTTTGCAACTATTTATAAATAGACGAAAAAATAAAAATAGAAATTCCTTTTATCACTAATATTTATTAATAAAAAAAAGCATCACACCGCCGATCTTTCACTGCCAATATCGTCAATTTGAGTTACACGAAATTAGCTATACTAAAATCAATCTGAGAAATCGGAATATTTTTGCAAATCGAAAAAATCGATCTAACTAATCTGAAAAAAATTAAAAACAGCAACAAAATTGATCAGATCGATTTGAACGAAAATAAGAAACAGATTTTCAGTACTCAGATCGATCAAACCGATTAGATTGGAAATAAGAAACACAGCAAAAATACAGCAAATGTAAATCAGCTACTAGTTTCCTATTGTACTAAATGAAAATGGCAGATGTACTAAAAATTAACTTTGGTATGTTTCCATGCTAAAATACTAATTTTTAATATGTGTCTGTACTCATGAAAGGGAAAATCTGTTGTCTCGATAGAATATCTGAAGAAAAAGTTGTGTAATTCAAGGAAATTAATTAAAACGATAAAAAGTAGCATAAAAACCCTAATGGATGAAATGAAACGGAATTAATTGAAACTTATAAAAAACACAGCTTATCGAAATAGTTGAAAAGCTTTTCTAGCGAATATTGGTTAAGTGATTGTTATTATAATTTCCACATACCTAAAAGCTTCGGTAACCGAATACAACATAGATATATTTTAAAATCATTGTTTGATAAGAAAAATAATGCGTCGCATGATTTCACAACTCAACAAGCTTTTAATTTGTTTTTTAATTTAATTATTTAAATTTGTAAATATCTAAACTTTAAAAACATTAAATTAAATGTAAAATTTATTAACAAAGAATAAAATTAAAAAAAAATCTTTAAACCAAATTTTAACATTTCGAAGACTGAACCATACTTAAGAATATAATTTATATTTTTCTTTTATGATTTATGCGTTTTAAAATTTTTGAGGGCCCCTCCGTTCAAAATCTGTGACTCTAGTGTGTTGCACAGGGATTTTCTGAGCAAATATTTACATCAAATCCATTCCCAATTTCAACTGTGTATTAAATTAAGGCGCTGATTCTATCCGATTTCGATTTCAAAAATATTGCAAAGTTATAGAATATACGTCGTTAAGTATTTGTAAATAGAAATATAAAATAAAATTAAAATTTGGCTTTGAATTAATTAAAATATAACTTGAACTAAAAACCTAAAATACAATTTACTATAATTACTTAATATAAATTGAGAAAATCACAAAAAAGCTACCTCTTGTAATTTTTTTTTTTGTTTTAATTTAATAATTTGCATTTTTTTTTCTATATACGTATAATTAAATTTTTATTAATAATTATTTTGTAAATAGTTTTTTTGCTAATATTAAAAAAAAAACTTATCACTGTGCCATTTAAATTTTCATTTTGATTTATAAAAGAACATCAACCAAAAAAAAAGAAAAATTAATTTGTAAGTTTAATTGTAATAATTAATCATTAAAATTGTAAAAATAAAAATATTTAATTGAATAATTATAAATAAATATATATATTTAAATAATAAAAAAAAAAGGAATATAATTATTAATTTATGATAAAACAAAAACTTGAAATTTAATTTGAACATACACTAATTAATCATGTAATTTGTACAATAACCGTCCAAAGCATATCGAGCAAGATGAAACAAAAAAAAAAATGAAAATAAAAATTTCACTGTGAACATTCATTGAAAATTTTGGTTTGGTGTCTTTATTTTTTAACGAACGATGAAATGTGCTCGTGTTTCTTTCGAATGAGGTAAGTCAGTTATCAATTTTGTATAAATATTTTTTTGTATGTGACCTTTAGACCATCTAATTTCTTTGTTCCAAAACTGTAAATATTAAGCCAACAGTTTGCAAATAAAAATCTTTTAATTTGGACACACACACAAATTAGGAAAGATGGTGTGAATAAAAAGCATCATGCCACTAAAATTCATTTTTCAATAAATGTAAAATAAAATATAATGACAGAACACGTTTTTAAAAAAGGTTAAAAAGACGTCTTTGAAAGTATAGTAGTATATAGTAAATTAAATTATTTCAGAATGAGAAGTTTGTCTGTGTATTAAAATCAATGAGATTCTTTCCCTTTTTTATAGACAAAATGTATTAACAATAATGGTAATTATAGCATTCAAAACATTTTTCGACCTTTTATTCAGAACACATGAAGAGGCCAATCATTTATCTACCAAAAAAGTAAAAATATCAAAATCACCCCCTTACTTTAATGCAATACTCATACAAAGTGTATCGACCAAAAGTTCAATCTACCCTTCAGGTAGCTACGACCAAACTACAAAATACAATTCTCACTTCATACATAAAATATGATGCAAGAACTTACGGGGGATTTGAAAATTTCTACTTTTTTGGTAGATGTATTATAAATGATTGGCTTCTTAATTTTTTCTGATTAACAAGTCGAAAAATGTTGTGAATGCCGTTATTGTTAATATATTTTGTCTATAAAAAGCCGAAAGAATCTTAGTAATTTTAAATTATTTTGTCAACTGATTATTATTTTAAAAATTGTCCAATGCAACCCTAACCTAGTTTTAAAATATTAGAATCGCCTTTTTTTAAAAATATCAAATTAAGGTTAGCGGTTACGAAAATAAAAATTTAACAAAATATTACAAAAAAAATGTAATTTATAAAATTACTTTGATATGTTCAATTTAATTAGAGAGAAAAATGAAATTCGCATGTAAATGTCCCACTCTTAGTATCTTAGATAATTCTGTTGTTAAACAGGAGGTGGTAAACTTCAACAGCCCTAAGCTCAGTAAAATGCTCTAACCGTGTTTATGTCTCGAATTTATTTGAGAATTTTGAGAAATGACGATATGGGTAAGTATAAATATTGTTGTTGGTTTTTTCTATTATTGTGCACTTACCTGTAGAAACCCTTGATGCGAGGGGTATAAAATAAATTCAAGCAAGTACCAAACTAAGTGTCGGTAATCATTCATTGGTCACAACTTTGGATTGAAGTAGAGTCAACCGGTCAAGATGCTTCAACTACGCAGTTGAAGTTGCCTTCAATAATATGAAATACGGAGTATTTATTAAAATATAAGCAGAACAGCAAATTGCCTACACCATTCGGAATGGCAACATCTTAGATGTAATCTTGGCTGAACCTATGTATTTTTGTTAACAAAATTAAGTTGTCTATCTCTTGAGTTTACACACTATTATAAATGAGCTTCCACGCTCAAAATAGCATGTTTATGATGAAGTGACAATTCTAAATTCAAGTTATTTAATAAATAAATAAATAAATAGCTCCAAAAAAGGGGCCATCTGCCCCGATTTCAAAAATTTACAAATTTTATTTTTTTACAATTTTTTTTCCTGCCACTCAACTTTCATTCAGCGGCGATCCACTTTCATACCCTTATACTACTCATTTTGATAAATTCATACATATTCTTGCACTCATCTTTCCCCATCCATAATAACTCATTCAAGATTCTTAGATTCATCAGGATATCAAACATTTTTATATTTTGGCTAAATTTTGAATATTTAAGAATTAATTGTTCGATGTCCTCTACAACCAAAAGCTTTCACATAAATCAACCTCACTCAACTAGCGTTTCTTTAAGCATTCATTCAAATTACCATGATTTAATCTCATTCTAAACATTTTGTGGAAAATTTAATTTTTTTAAAAATCAACTGAACTATAGCCCACAAATTCAGAGCTTTAAAAATCGAAAATCTCCAATTATGCTCCGATTTCGATGATTGATACCTCTATCAATAGGTGTTTAGACCTGTAATTGTGATACCAACGGGTATTTAGATCGCTCGAATATTTCTACACATTTTGTGGAAAATTTAATTTTATTAAAAATCAACTGAACTATAGCCCACAAATTCAGAGCTTTAAAAATCGAAAATCTCCAATTATGCTCCGATTTCGATGATTGATACCTCTATCAATAGGTGTTGAGACCTGTAATTGTGATGCCAACGGGTATTTAGATCGCTCGAATATTTCTACAAATTTTGTGGAAAATTTAATTTTATTAAAAATCAACTGAACTATAGCCCACAAATTCAGAGCTTTAAAAATCGAAAATCTCCAATTATGCTCCGATTTCGTTGAATGATTCCTCAATTAATAGGTGTTGAGACCTGTAATTGTGATGCAAACGGGTATTTAGATCGCTCGAATATTTCTACACATTTTGTGGAAAATTTAATTTTATTAAAAATCAACTGAACTATAGCCCACAAATTCAGAGCTTTAAAAATCGAAAATCTCCAATTATGCTCCGATTTCGTTGAATGATTCCTCAATTAATAGGTGTTGAGACCTGTAATTGTGATGCAAACGGGTATTTAGATCGCTCGAATATTTCTACACATTTTGTGGAAAATTTAATTTGATTAAAAATCAACTGAACTATAGCCCACAAATTCAGAGCTTTAAAAATCGAAAATCTCCAATTATGCTCCGATTTCGTTGAATGATTCCTCAATTAATAGGTGTTGAGACCTGTAATTGTGATGCCATCGGGTATTTAGATCGCTCGAATATTTCTACAAATTTTGTGGAAAATTTAATTTTATTAAAAATCAACTGAACTATAGCCCACAAATTCAGAGCTTTAAAAATCGAAAATCTCCAATTATGCTCCGATTTCGTTGAATGATTCCTCAATTAATAGGTGTTGAGACCTGTAATTGTGATGCCATCGGGTATTTAGATCGCTCGAATATTTCTACACATTTTGTGGAAAATTTAATTTGATTAAAAATCAACTGAACTATAGCCCACAAATTCAGAGCTTTAAAAATCGAAAATCTCCAATTATGCTCCGATTTCGTTGAATGATTCCTCAATTAATAGGTGTTGAGACCTGTAATTGTGATGCCATCGGGTATTTAGATCGCTCGAATATTTCTACACATTTTGTGGAAAATTTAATTTGATTAAAAATCAACTGACTTATGGCCCACAAATTCAGAGCTTTAAAAATCGAAAATCTCCAATTATGCTCCAATTTCGATGAATGATACCTCAATTAATAGGTGTTGAGACCTGTAATTGTGATGCAAACGGGTATTTAGATCGCTCGAATATTTCTACACATTTTGTGGAAAATTTAATTTTTTAAAAATCAACTGAACTATAGCCCACAAATTCAGAGCTTTAAAAATCGAAAATCTCCAATTATGCTCCGATTTCGTTGAATGATTCCTCAATTAATAGGTGTTGAGACCTGTAATTGTGATGCAAACGGGTATTTAGATCGCTCGAATATTTCTACACATTTTGTGGAAAATTTAATTTGATTAAAAATCAACTGAACTATAGCCCACAAATTCAGAGCTTTAAAAATCGAAAATCTCCAATTATGCTCCGATTTCGTTGAATGATTCCTCAATTAATAGGTGTTGAGACCTGTAATTGTGATGCAAACGGGTATTTAGATCGCTCGAATATTTCTACACATTTTGTGGAAAATTTAATTTGATTAAAAATCAACTGAACTATAGCCCACAAATTCAGAGCTTTAAAAATCGAAAATCTCCAATTATGCTCCGATTTCGTTGAATGATTCCTCAATTAATAGGTGTTGAGACCTGTAATTGTGATGCCATCGGGTATTTAGATCGCTCGAATATTTCTACACATTTTGTGGAAAATTTAATTTGATTAAAAATCAACTGAACTATAGCCCACAAATGCAGAGCTTTAAAAATCGAAAATCTCCAATTATGCTCCGATTTCGTTGAATGATTCCTCAATTAATAGGTGTTGAGACCTGTAATTGTGATGCCATCGGGTATTTAGATCGCTCGAATATTTCTACACATTTTGTGGAAAATTTAATTTTATTAAAAATCAACTGACTTATAGCCCACAAATTCAGAGCTTTAAAAATCGAAAATCTCCAATTATGCTCCAATTTCGATAAATGATACCTCAATTAATAGGTGTTGAGACCTGTAATTGTGATGCAAACGGGTATTTAGATCGCTCGAATATTTCTACACATTTTGTGGAAAATTTAATTTTTTAAAAAATCAACTGAACTATAGCCCACAAATTCAGAGCTTTAAAAATCGAAAATCTCCAATTATGCTCCGATTTCGTTGAATGATTCCTCAATTAATAGGTGTTGAGACCTGTAATTGTGATGCCAACGTGTATTTAGATCGCTCGAATATTTCTACACATTTTGTGGTAAATTTAATTTGATTAAAAATCAACTGAACTATAGCCCACAAATTCAGAGCTTTAAAAATCGAAAATCTCCAATTATGCTCCGATTTCGATGATTGATACCTCTATCAATAGGTGTTGAGACCTGTAATTGTGATGCCAACGTGTATTTATATCGCTCGAATATTTCTACACATTTTGTGGTAAATTTAATTTTTTTAAAAATCAACTGAACTATAGCCCACAAATTCAGAGCTTTAAAAATCGAAAATCTCCAATTATGCTCCGATTTCGATGATTGATACCTCTATCAATAGGTGTTTAGACCTGTAATTGTGATGCTAACTGGTATTTAGATCGCTCGAAAATGTCTACACATTTTGTGGAAAATTTAATTTTATTAAAAATCAACTGAACTATAGCCCACAAATTCAGAGCTTTAAAAATCGAAAATCTCCAATTATGCTCCGATTTCGTTGAATGATTCCTCAATTAATAGGTGTTGAGACCTGTAATTGTGATGCAAACGGGTATTTAGATCGCTCGAATATTTCTACACATTTTGTGGAAAATTTAATTTTTTTAAAAATCAACTGAACTATAGCCCACAAATTCAGAGCTTTAAAAATCGAAAATCTCCAATTATGCTCCGATTTCGTTGAATGATTCCTCAATTAATAGGTGTTGAGACCTGTAATTGTGATGCAAACGGGTATTTAGATCGCTCGAATATTTCTACACATTTTGTGGAAAATTTAATTTGATTAAAAATCAACTGAACTATAGCCCACAAATTCAGAGCTTTAAAAATCGAAAATCTCCAATTATGCTCCGATTTCGTTGAATGATTCCTCAATTAATAGGTGTTGAGACCTGTAATTGTGATGCCATCGGGTATTTAGATCGCTCGAATATTTCTACAAATTTTGTGGAAAATTTAATTTTATTAAAAATCAACTGAACTATAGCCCACAAATTCAGAGCTTTAAAAATCGAAAATCTCCAATTATGCTCCGATTTCGTTGAATGATTCCTCAATTAATAGGTGTTGAGACCTGTAATTGTGATGCCATCGGGTATTTAGATCGCTCGAATATTTCTACACATTTTGTGGAAAATTTAATTTGATTAAAAATCAACTGAACTATAGCCCACAAATTCAGAGCTTTAAAAATCGAAAATCTCCAATTATGCTCCGATTTCGTTGAATGATTCCTCAATTAATAGGTGTTGAGACCTGTAATTGTGATGCCATCGGGTATTTAGATCGCTCGAATATTTCTACACATTTTGTGGAAAATTTAATTTGATTAAAAATCAACTGACTTATGGCCCACAAATTCAGAGCTTTAAAAATCGAAAATCTCCAATTATGCTCCAATTTCGATGAATGATACCTCAATTAATAGGTGTTGAGACCTGTAATTGTGATGCAAACGGGTATTTAGATCGCTCGAATATTTCTACACATTTTGTGGAAAATTTAATTTTTTTAAAAATCAACTGAACTATAGCCCACAAATTCAGAGCTTTAAAAATCGAAAATCTCCAATTATGCTCCGATTTCGTTGAATGATTCCTCAATTAATAGGTGTTGAGACCTGTAATTGTGATGCAAACGGGTATTTAGATCGCTCGAATATTTCTACACATTTTGTGGAAAATTTAATTTGATTAAAAATCAACTGAACTATAGCCCACAAATTCAGAGCTTTAAAAATCGAAAATCTCCAATTATGCTCCGATTTCGTTGAATGATTCCTCAATTAATAGGTGTTGAGACCTGTAATTGTGATGCAAACGGGTATTTAGATCGCTCGAATATTTCTACACATTTTGTGGAAAATTTAATTTGATTAAAAATCAACTGAACTATAGCCCACAAATTCAGAGCTTTAAAAATCGAAAATCTCCAATTATGCTCCGATTTCGTTGAATGATTCCTCAATTAATAGGTGTTGAGACCTGTAATTGTGATGCCATCGGGTATTTAGATCGCTCGAATATTTCTACACATTTTGTGGAAAATTTAATTTGATTAAAAATCAACTGAACTATAGCCCACAAATGCAGAGCTTTAAAAATCGAAAATCTCCAATTATGCTCCGATTTCGTTGAATGATTCCTCAATTAATAGGTGTTGAGACCTGTAATTGTGATGCCATCGGGTATTTAGATCGCTCGAATATTTCTACACATTTTGTGGAAAATTTAATTTTATTAAAAATCAACTGACTTATAGCCCACAAATTCAGAGCTTTAAAAATCGAAAATCTCCAATTATGCTCCAATTTCGATAAATGATACCTCAATTAATAGGTGTTGAGACCTGTAATTGTGATGCAAACGGGTATTTAGATCGCTCGAATATTTCTACACATTTTGTGGAAAATTTAATTTTTTAAAAAATCAACTGAACTATAGCCCACAAATTCAGAGCTTTAAAAATCGAAAATCTCCAATTATGCTCCGATTTCGTTGAATGATTCCTCAATTAATAGGTGTTGAGACCTGTAATTGTGATGCCAACGTGTATTTAGATCGCTCGAATATTTCTACACATTTTGTGGTAAATTTAATTTGATTAAAAATCAACTGAACTATAGCCCACAAATTCAGAGCTTTAAAAATCGAAAATCTCCAATTATGCTCCGATTTCGATGATTGATACCTCTATCAATAGGTGTTGAGACCTGTAATTGTGATGCCAACGTGTATTTATATCGCTCGAATATTTCTACACATTTTGTGGTAAATTTAATTTTTTTAAAAATCAACTGAACTATAGCCCACAAATTCAGAGCTTTAAAAATCGAAAATCTCCAATTATGCTCCGATTTCGATGATTGATACCTCTATCAATAGGTGTTTAGACCTGTAATTGTGATGCTAACTGGTATTTAGATCGCTCGAAAATGTCTACACATTTTGTGGAAAATTTAATTTTATTAAAAATCAACTGAACTATAGCCCACAAATTCAGAGCTTTAAAAATCGAAAATCTCCAATTATGCTCCGATTTCGTTGAATGATTCCTCAATTAATAGGTGTTGAGACCTGTAATTGTGATGCAAACGGGTATTTAGATCGCTCGAATATTTCTACACATTTTGTGGAAAATTTAATTTTTTTAAAAATCAACTGAACTATAGCCCACAAATTCAGAGCTTTAAAATCGAAAATCTCCAATTATGCTCCGATTTCGATGATTGATACCTCTATCAATAGGTGTTTAGACCTGTAATTGTGATACCAACGGGTATTTAGATCGCTCGAATATTTCTACACATTTTGTGGAAAATTTAATTTTATTAAAAATCAACTGAACTATAGCCCACAAATTCAGAGCTTTAAAAATCGAAAATCTCCAATTATGCTCCGATTTCGATGATTGATACCTCTATCAATAGGTGTTGAGACCTGTAATTGTGATGCCAACGGGTATTTAGATCGCTCGAATATTTCTACAAATTTTGTGGAAAATTTAATTTTATTAAAAATCAACTGAACTATAGCCCACAAATTCAGAGCTTTAAAAATCGAAAATCTCCAATTATGCTCCGATTTCGTTGAATGATTCCTCAATTAATAGGTGTTGAGACCTGTAATTGTGATGCAAACGGGTATTTAGATCGCTCGAATATTTCTACACATTTTGTGGAAAATTTAATTTTATTAAAAATCAACTGAACTATAGCCCACAAATTCAGAGCTTTAAAAATCGAAAATCTCCAATTATGCTCCGATTTCGTTGAATGATTCCTCAATTAATAGGTGTTGAGACCTGTAATTGTGATGCAAACGGGTATTTAGATCGCTCGAATATTTCTACACATTTTGTGGAAAATTTAATTTGATTAAAAATCAACTGAACTATAGCCCACAAATTCAGAGCTTTAAAAATCGAAAATCTCCAATTATGCTCCGATTTCGTTGAATGATTCCTCAATTAATAGGTGTTGAGACCTGTAATTGTGATGCCATCGGGTATTTAGATCGCTCGAATATTTCTACAAATTTTGTGGAAAATTTAATTTTATTAAAAATCAACTGAACTATAGCCCACAAATTCAGAGCTTTAAAAATCGAAAATCTCCAATTATGCTCCGATTTCGTTGAATGATTCCTCAATTAATAGGTGTTGAGACCTGTAATTGTGATGCCATCGGGTATTTAGATCGCTCGAATATTTCTACACATTTTGTGGAAAATTTAATTTGATTAAAAATCAACTGAACTATAGCCCACAAATTCAGAGCTTTAAAAATCGAAAATCTCCAATTATGCTCCGATTTCGTTGAATGATTCCTCAATTAATAGGTGTTGAGACCTGTAATTGTGATGCCATCGGGTATTTAGATCGCTCGAATATTTCTACACATTTTGTGGAAAATTTAATTTGATTAAAAATCAACTGACTTATGGCCCACAAATTCAGAGCTTTAAAAATCGAAAATCTCCAATTATGCTCCAATTTCGATGAATGATACCTCAATTAATAGGTGTTGAGACCTGTAATTGTGATGCAAACGGGTATTTAGATCGCTCGAATATTTCTACACATTTTGTGGAAAATTTAATTTTTTTAAAAATCAACTGAACTATAGCCACAAATTCAGAGCTTTAAAAATCGAAAATCTCCAATTATGCTCCGATTTCGTTGAATGATTCCTCAATTAATAGGTGTTGAGACCTGTAATTGTGATGCAAACGGGTATTTAGATCGCTCGAATATTTCTACACATTTTGTGGAAAATTTAATTTGATTAAAAATCAACTGAACTATAGCCCACAAATTCAGAGCTTTAAAAATCGAAAATCTCCAATTATGCTCCGATTTCGTTGAATGATTCCTCAATTAATAGGTGTTGAGACCTGTAATTGTGATGCAAACGGGTATTTAGATCGCTCGAATATTTCTACACATTTTGTGGAAAATTTAATTTGATTAAAAATCAACTGAACTATAGCCCACAAATTCAGAGCTTTAAAAATCGAAAATCTCCAATTATGCTCCGATTTCGTTGAATGATTCCTCAATTAATAGGTGTTGAGACCTGTAATTGTGATGCCATCGGGTATTTAGATCGCTCGAATATTTCTACAAATTTTGTGGAAAATTTAATTTTATTAAAAATCAACTGAACTATAGCCCACAAATTCAGAGCTTTAAAAATCGAAAATCTCCAATTATGCTCCGATTTCGTTGAATGATTCCTCAATTAATAGGTGTTGAGACCTGTAATTGTGATGCCATCGGGTATTTAGATCGCTCGAATATTTCTACACATTTTGTGGAAAATTTAATTTGATTAAAAATCAACTGAACTATAGCCCACAAATTCAGAGCTTTAAAAATCGAAAATCTCCAATTATGCTCCGATTTCGTTGAATGATTCCTCAATTAATAGGTGTTGAGACCTGTAATTGTGATGCCATCGGGTATTTAGATCGCTCGAATATTTCTACACATTTTGTGGAAAATTTAATTTTATTAAAAATCAACTGACTTATAGCCCACAAATTCAGAGCTTTAAAAATCGAAAATCTCCAATTATGCTCCAATTTCGATAAATGATACCTCAATTAATAGGTGTTGAGACCTGTAATTGTGATGCAAACGGGTATTTAGATCGCTCGAATATTTCTACACATTTTGTGGAAAATTTAATTTTTTAAAAAATCAACTGAACTATAGCCCACAAATTCAGAGCTTTAAAAATCGAAAATCTCCAATTATGCTCCGATTTCGTTGAATGATTCCTCAATTAATAGGTGTTGAGACCTGTAATTGTGATGCCAACGTGTATTTAGATCGCTCGAATATTTCTACACATTTTGTGGTAAATTTAATTTGATTAAAAATCAACTGAACTATAGCCCACAAATTCAGAGCTTTAAAAATCGAAAATCTCCAATTATGCTCCGATTTCGATGATTGATACCTCTATCAATAGGTGTTGAGACCTGTAATTGTGATGCCAACGTGTATTTATATCGCTCGAATATTTCTACACATTTTGTGGTAAATTTAATTTTTTTAAAAATCAACTGAACTATAGCCCACAAATTCAGAGCTTTAAAAATCGAAAATCTCCAATTATGCTCCGATTTCGATGATTGATACCTCTATCAATAGGTGTTTAGACCTGTAATTGTGATGCTAACTGGTATTTAGATCGCTCGAAAATGTCTACACATTTTGTGGAAAATTTAATTTTATTAAAAATCAACTGAACTATAGCCCACAAATTCAGAGCTTTAAAAATCGAAAATCTCCAATTATGCTCCGATTTCGTTGAATGATTCCTCAATTAATAGGTGTTGAGACCTGTAATTGTGATGCAAACGGGTATTTAGATCGCTCGAATATTTCTACACATTTTGTGGAAAATTTAATTTTTTTAAAAATCAACTGAACTATAGCCCACAAATTCAGAGCTTTAAAAATCGAAAATCTCCAATTATGCTCCGATTTCGTTGAATGATTCCTCAATTAATAGGTGTTGAGACCTGTAATTGTGATGCAAACGGGTATTTAGATCGCTCGAATATTTCTACAATATTTGTGGAAAATTTAATTTTATTAAAAATCAACTGAACTATAGCCCACAAATTCAGAGCTTTAAAAATCGAAAATCTCCAATTATGCTCCGATTTCGATGATTGATACCTCTATCAATAGGTGTTGAGACCTGTAATTGTGATGCCAACGTGTATTTAGATCGCTCGAATATTTCTACACATTTTGTGGTAAATTTAATTTGATTAAAAATCAACTGAACTATAGCCCACAAATTCAGAGCTTTAAAAATCGAAAATCTCCAATTATGCTCCGATTTCGTTGAATGATTCCTCAATTAATAGGTGTTGAGACCTGTAATTGTGATGCAAACGGGTATTTAGATCGCTCGAATATTTCTACACATTTTGTGGAAAATTTAATTTTTTTAAAAATCAACTGAACTATAGCCCACAAATTCAGAGCTTTAAAAATCGAAAATCTCCAATTATGCTCCGATTTCGATGATTGATACCTCTATCAATAGGTGTTTAGACCTGTAATTGTGATGCTAACGGGTATTTAGATCGCTCGAAAATGTCTACACATTTTGTGGAAAATTTAATTTTATTAAAAATCAACTGAACTATAGCCCACAAATTCAGAGCTTTAAAAATCGAAAATCTCCAATTATGCTCCGATTTCGTTGAATGATTCCTCAATTAATAGGTGTTGAGACCTGTAATTGTGATGCAAACGGGTATTTAGATCGCTCGAATATTTCTACAATATTTGTGGAAAATTTAATTTTATTAAAAATCAACTGAACTATAGCCCACAAATTCAGAGCTTTAAAAATCGAAAATCTCCAATTATGCTCCGATTTCGATGATTGATACCTCTATCAATAGGTGTTGAGACCTGTAATTGTGATGCCAACGTGTATTTAGATCGCTCGAATATTTCTACACATTTTGTGGTAAATTTAATTTGATTAAAAATCAACTGAACTATAGCCCACAAATTCAGAGCTTTAAAAATCGAAAATCTCCAATTATGCTCCGATTTCGTTGAATGATTCCTCAATTAATAGGTGTTGAGACCTGTAATTGTGATGCAAACGGGTATTTAGATCGCTCGAATATTTCTACACATTTTGTGGAAAATTTAATTTTTTTAAAAATCAACTGAACTATAGCCCACAAATTCAGAGCTTTAAAAATCGAAAATCTCCAATTATGCTCCGATTTCGTTGAATGATTCCTCAATTAATAGGTGTTGAGACCTGTAATTGTGATGCAAACGGGTATTTAGATCGCTCGAATATTTCTACACATTTTGTGGAAAATTTAATTTTTTTAAAAATCAACTGAACTATAGCCCACAAATTCAGAGCTTTAAAAATCGAAAATCTCCAATTATGCTCCGATTTCGTTGAATGATTCCTCAATTAATAGGTGTTGAGACCTGTAATTGTGATGCCAACGTGTATTTATATCGCTCGAATATTTCTACACATTTTGTGGTAAATTTAATTTTATTAAAAATCAACTGAACTATAGCCCACAAATTCAGAGCTTTAAAAATCGAAAATCTCCAATTATGCTCCGATTTCGAGGATTGATACCTCTATCAATAGGTGTTTAGACCTGTAATTGTGATGCTAACTGGTATTTAGATCGCTCGAATATGTCTACACATTTTGTGGAAAATTTAATTTTATTAAAAATCAACTGAACTATAGCCCACAAATTCAGAGCTTTAAAAATCGAAAATCTCCAATTATGCTCCGATTTCGTTGAATGATTCCTCAATTAATAGGTGTTGAGACCTGTAATTGTGATGCAAACGGGTATTTAGATCGCTCGAATATTTCTACACATTTTGTGGAAAATTTAATTTTTTTAAAAATCAACTGAACTATAGCCCACAAATTCAGAGCTTTAAAAATCGAAAATCTCCAATTATGCTCCGATTTCGTTGAATGATTCCTCAATTAATAGGTGTTGAGACCTGTAATTGTGATGCAAACGGGTATTTAGATCGCTCGAATATTTCTACACATTTTGTGGAAAATTTAATTTTTTTAAAAATCAACTGAACTATAGCCCACAAATTCAGAGCTTTAAAAATCGAAAATCTCCAATTATGCTCCGATTTCGATGATTGATACCTCTATCAATAGGTGTTTAGACCTGTAATTGTGATGCTAACGGGTATTTAGATCGCTCGAAAATGTCTACACATTTTGTGGAAAATTTAATTTTATTAAAAATCAACTGAACTATAGCCCACAAATTCAGAGCTTTAAAAATCGAAAATCTCCAATTATGCTCCGATTTCGTTGAATGATTCCTCAATTAATAGGTGTTGAGACCTGTAATTGTGATGCAAACGGGTATTTAGATCGCTCGAATATTTCTACAATATTTGTGGAAAATTTAATTTTATTAAAAATCAACTGAACTATAGCCCACAAATTCAGAGCTTTAAAAATCGAAAATCTCCAATTATGCTCCGATTTCGATGATTGATACCTCTATCAATAGGTGTTGAGACCTGTAATTGTGATGCCAACGTGTATTTAGATCGCTCGAATATTTCTACACATTTTGTGGTAAATTTAATTTGATTAAAAATCAACTGAACTATAGCCCACAAATTCAGAGCTTTAAAAATCGAAAATCTCCAATTATGCTCCGATTTCGTTGAATGATTCCTCAATTAATAGGTGTTGAGACCTGTAATTGTGATGCAAACGGGTATTTAGATCGCTCGAATATTTCTACACATTTTGTGGAAAATTTAATTTTTTTAAAAATCAACTGAACTATAGCCCACAAATTCAGAGCTTTAAAAATCGAAAATCTCCAATTATGCTCCGATTTCGTTGAATGATTCCTCAATTAATAGGTGTTGAGACCTGTAATTGTGATGCAAACTGAACTATAGCCCACAAATTCAGAGCTTTAAAAATCGAAAATCTCCAATTATGCTCCGATTTCGTTGATTGATACCTCTATCAATAGGTGTTGAGACCTGTAATTGTGATGCCAACGTGTATTTAGATCGCTCGAATATTTCTACACATTTTGTGGTAAATTTAATTTTATTAAAAATCAACTGAACTATAGCCCACAAATTCAGAGCTTTAAAAATCGAAAATCTCCAATTATGCTCCGATTTCGATGATTGATACCTCTATCAATAGGTGTTGAGACCTGTAATTGTGATGCCAACGTGTATTTAGATCGCTCGAATATTTCTACACATTTTGTGGTAAATTTAATTTGATTAAAAATCAACTGAACTATAGCCCACAAATTCAGAGCTTTAAAAATCGAAAATCTCCAATTATGCTCCGATTTCGTTGAATGATTCCTCAATTAATAGGTGTTGAGACCTGTAATTGTGATGCAAACGGGTATTTAGATCGCTCGAATATTTCTACAATATTTGTGGAAAATTTAATTTTATTAAAAATCAACTGAACTATAGCCCACAAATTCAGAGCTTTAAAAATCGAAAATCTCCAATTATGCTCCGATTTCGATGATTGATACCTCTATCAATAGGTGTTGAGACCTGTAATTGTGATGCCAACGTGTATTTAGATCGCTCGAATATTTCTACACATTTTGTGGTAAATTTAATTTGATTAAAAATCAACTGAACTATAGCCCACAAATTCAGAGCTTTAAAAATCGAAAATCTCCAATTATGCTCCGATTTCGTTGAATGATTCCTCAATTAATAGGTGTTGAGACCTGTAATTGTGATGCAAACTGAACTATAGCCCACAAATTCAGAGCTTTAAAAATCGAAAATCTCCAATTATGCTCCGATTTCGATGATTGATACCTCTATCAATAGGTGTTGAGACCTGTAATTGTGATGCCAACGTGTATTTAGATCGCTCGAATATTTCTACACATTTTGTGGTAAATTTAATTTGATTAAAAATCAACTGAACTATAGCCCACAAATTCAGAGCTTTAAAAATCGAAAATCTCCAATTATGCTCCGATTTCGTTGAATGATTCCTCAATTAATAGGTGTTGAGACCTGTAATTGTGATGCAAACTGAACTATAGCCCACAAATTCAGAGCTTTAAAAATCGAAAATCTCCAATTATGCTCCGATTTCGATGATTGATACCTCTATCAATAGGTGTTGAGACCTGTAATTGTGATGCCATCGGGTATTTAGATCGCTCGAATATTTCTACACATTTTGTGGAAAATTTAATTTTATTAAAAATCAACTGAACTATAGCCCACAAATTCAGAGCTTTAAAAATCGAAAATCTCCAATTATGCTCCGATTTCGTTGAATGATTCCTCAATTAATAGGTGTTGAGACCTGTAATTGTGATGCAAACTGAACTATAGCCCACAAATTCAGAGCTTTAAAAATCGAAAATCTCCAATTATGCTCCGATTTCGATGATTGATACCTCTATCAATAGGTGTTGAGACCTGTAATTGTGATGCCATCGGGTATTTAGATCGCTCGAATATTTCTACACATTTTGTGGAAAATTTAATTTTATTAAAAATCAACTGAACTATAGCCCACAAATTCAGAGCTTTAAAAATCGAAAATCTCCAATTATGCTCCGATTTCGTTGAATGATTCCTCAATTAATAGGTGTTGAGACCTGTAATTGTGATGCAAACGGGTATTTAGATCGCTCGAATATTTCTACAATATTTGTGGAAAATTTAATTTTATTAAAAATCAACTGAACTATAGCCCACAAATTCAGAGCTTTAAAAATCGAAAATCTCCAATTATGCTCCGATTTCGATGATTGATACCTCTATCAATAGGTGTTGAGACCTGTAATTGTGATGCCAACGTGTATTTAGATCGCTCGAATATTTCTACACATTTTGTGGTAAATTTAATTTGATTAAAAATCAACTGAACTATAGCCCACAAATTCAGAGCTTTAAAAATCGAAAATCTCCAATTATGCTCCGATTTCGTTGAATGATTCCTCAATTAATAGGTGTTGAGACCTGTAATTGTGATGCAAACTGAACTATAGCCCACAAATTCAGAGCTTTAAAAATCGAAAATCTCCAATTATGCTCCGATTTCGATGATTGATACCTCTATCAATAGGTGTTGAGACCTGTAATTGTGATGCCATCGGGTATTTAGATCGCTCGAATATTTCTAGACATTTTGTGGAAAATTTAATTTTATTAAAAATCAACTGAACTATAGCCCACAAATTCAGAGCTTTAAAAATCGAAAATCTCCAATTATGCTCCGATTTCGTTGAATGATTCCTCAATTAATAGGTGTTGAGACCTGTAATTGTGATGCAAACGGGTATTTAGATCGCTCGAATATTTCTACAATATTTGTGGAAAATTTAATTTTATTAAAAATCAACTGAACTATAGCCCACAAATTCAGAGCTTTAAAAATCGAAAATCTCCAATTATGCTCCGATTTCGATGATTGATACCTCTATCAATAGGTGTTGAGACCTGTAATTGTGATGCCAACGTGTATTTAGATCGCTCGAATATTTCTACACATTTTGTGGTAAATTTAATTTGATTAAAAATCAACTGAACTATAGCCCACAAATTCAGAGCTTTAAAAATCGAAAATCTCCAATTATGCTCCGATTTCGTTGAATGATTCCTCAATTAATAGGTGTTGAGACCTGTAATTGTGATGCCAACGTGCATTTAGATCGCTCGAATATTTCTACACATTTTGTGGTAAATTTAATTTGATTAAAAATCAACTGAACTATAGCCCACAAATTCAGAGCTTTAAAAATCGAAAATCTCCAATTATGCTCCGATTTCGTTGAATGATTCCTCAATTAATAGGTGTTGAGACCTGTAATTGTGATGCAAACTGAACTATAGCCCACAAATTCAGAGCTTTAAAAATC
>OY744482.1:102701634-102878069 GCA_963556165.1 Tipula helvola
CAGATTTGCCGACGACGGCATCATTCACTCATTCATCAGGCGGATCAAAATGAATCAACTCACCATGATGCGACTGAACCAATCGCAACAAACGGGCCAACCAAATATAATCAACGAGATGAAGATAAAACCGACCGAAATAAGCAAGTACAGGTCAAATCAACTACCATAGATACGCCAACTACATCATCACAATTAGTAATGGCTATGAGCGGCCCCGAACCATTATCAACCATGTCAGTATTACCGACCGCCCTGGTAAAAATACAGGATCGTACTGGCCAATGGCAATTATGTCGAGCTCTACTGGACTCTGGAGCAGAGTCTTCCTTCATCTCGGAGCACTGTGTCCAAAGATTAGGTTTAAGTCGAAGAGAAGCCTCTTTGGCAGTAAGAGGTTTGGGCGATCAACGAGTGGGGCATACAAGAGGGAGTACACAATTCCAATTGAAACCACACTTTCCTTCGGAGTTTACACTATCCATTCACGCGTACATAGCACCAACAATCACAAATATTAGACCACCACTCTCGTTAAATCATGTACTATTAGAGAAACTGAGGAATGAAATGCGTGCAGATCCAAGTCCAAGCAACAGCACAAGAGTAGATGTGTTGATTGGGGTTGACCATTTTTGGTCATTGTTATTGGAAGGGCAATTACGCACCGAGAATAAAATCATTGCACAAAACAGCAAGTTAGGCTGGATTGTGACGGGAGCAGCAACCGACAATCAAGTGGCTTCAGTAATGTCAATCACGATTGAAGACAGTATAGACAAAACACTATCAAAGTTCTGGGAAACCGAAGAAATATTCCCAGATGGCGTAGGCGAGGAAATTACCGACCATCATATGTGTGAACAACATTATGTAACCAACTATACTCGAGGCAACGATGGTCGTTATATAGTAAAACTACCATTTGTTGAAGCTTATGAACCGCTGGGAGATTCATTTT
The DNA here is from genome assembly GCA_963556165.1 of Tipula helvola. Classification (NCBI taxonomy): domain Eukaryota; kingdom Metazoa; phylum Arthropoda; class Insecta; order Diptera; family Tipulidae; genus Tipula; species Tipula helvola. The sequence goes on from OY744482.1 coordinate 102,702,596, forward strand.
CAATGGCTAAAGTCAGGCTCCTGGCAATGGAACGAAAATTTAAGCGAAATCCAAACTTCCACCAGCTATACAAGTCGTTCATGAAGGAATACTTAGACCTCCAGCATATGTCATTAGTCAAGAATTCCGAGCCAGAATTTGCAGTCTACCTCCCGCATCACGGCGTAGTTAAAGAAACTAGCAAAACAACCAAGCTAAGGGTTGTTTTCGATGCGTCGGCTCGAACATCTTCTGGATTATCGCTGAATGATGCATTAAGAGTCGGTCCAACTATACAAAACACCTTGTATCATATTTTAATAAAGTTTCGGAAACACAGCGTAGTATTCGGAGCGGATATCGAGAAGATGTACCGCCAGATATGGATTCATCCTAGCGACCGTAAATACCAACGCATACTATGGCGAGAAACCGAGGAAGATCCAATCGTTATTTACGAATTAAATACCGTGACGTATGGTATGGGTCCGTCACCATATCTGGCTACCCGCACACTCCAGTTGATCGCCGATTCCGATGAAGCAACTTACCCGGATGCAGCACGAACTATCAAAGAGGATATGTACGTAGACGACTTGTTGAGCGGTGCGGATAATGTGGACGAGGCGATACGAATTTGCGGAGAGATTGTCGATCTACTGTCCAATGCAGGGATGAATCTGAGGAAATGGAGCTCCAACTCAAAAGAATTATTAAGCAAATTCAACCAGAAGGCATGGTCGGAATCATCCGTTAGCTTTAATCAGCCTGAAGACAGCACACAAATATTGGGGTTAACTTGGAAACCGGAAGCTGACCATTTTATATATCAGATTAACCTTAACGCAAAACCAACCTACACCAAACGCATAGTGCTATCAGAGTTTAGCCGGATCTTCGATCCACTGGGTTTGTTATCTCCTTTCATCGTCAAGGTCAAGATGATGTTTCAGGAATTGTGGATGTTAAAGTTATCATGGGACGAACCAATGCCTTCAGAAGCCTGCAGAAAATGGTCGAAGTTACGTGACGAAGTTCCCCAATTGCAGTCAGTAGTAATACCACGATGGTTAGGCCAATTTAATGATAGCAGCGTGTTGCATGGTTTTTCCGATGCCAGCGCGAAGGCTTATGCTGCTGCCGTATATTTGGTGACCAATATCAATGGAGTCAGGGAGTGTCGACTAATCACAGGGAAAACGAGAGTGGCACCAGTTCAAACCGTGTCGTTACCAAGGTTAGAACTTTGTGGAGCCTTATTGGTAGCTGAGCTAATACAGCACATAGGACAGATTTTAGGCATTCCAGAGGATCGATGGTATGCGTGGACCGACTCTCGCATAGTACTTGATTGGTTATCCGATGTCCCACAAAGATGGAAGGTGTATGTGGCCAATCGCACCACTAAAATCCTGAAAATACTACCACGGGAGCATTGGTTTTATGTTCCATCCGCTAGCAATTCAGCAGATTGTGCAACTCGGGGTTTAGCGCCACGCGAATTACAACAACACCGGTTGTGGTGGCACGGTCCAAATTTTTTATTATCATCACAAGAGCAGTGGCCTAAAATTGACAAGCGACACAATACTGGCGCCATGGAGCTTCGAAAGGGGATGATAAACATGATGTGCCAGCAAAACGTGGAGGAAAGCTTCGTCTACGAACTACAAGAAAAATATTCGAATTTCAACAAATTTATCATGGTGTTTGCGTATGTTTGGCGTGCGGTCAATACTTGGACTAAAAGATTTACAACTAGAATCAAGGGGCTACTTACTCAACAGGAGATGTCGGAAACCACTGACCGAGTAATTAAATTGATACAACATAAACATTTTAGTATTGAGATTCAGAAATTAGCAACTGGGAAGCCTGTGCCCAATGGAAGTAAATTATCTACACTCGATCCAATTGTCGATGATGCCGGCATATTAAGAGTTGGAGGCAGGATTGAAAATGCACCGATAAGTACTGATCAGAGACATCCAATCATATTACCGTCATTTGATCCAATTGTAAAGAAGTTAATAGTTTATATGCATGTTAAAAACTTCCATTGTGGTCCGTCATACTTATTGCATACGATACGTCAGCGATATTGGATAATTGGTGTCAGGAAAACCGTTCACAGTATATTGCGGCGATGTGTGCCATGTATTAAGCAGAAGCCACGACTAATTCAACAAAAAATGGGTGGCTTGCCTCGTGAAAGGGTTGAACTAGTAAAGCCGTTTCATCGAACAGGGGTAGATTTCTTTGGACCACTACACTCTTATTTAATCCACGGCCGTGGGCAAAGGACACGAAATCGTATGGCTGTGTATTCGTCTGTATGTGTACAAAGGCCTTACACCTCGAACTCGTTACCGATTTAACAACCGATGCGTTTCTTGGCGCATTTAATCGATTTGTAGCAAGGCGAGGTCCTGTAACCGACCTATATTCAGATAATGGGTCAAACTTTCGCGGAGCAAGGCGAAAACTTGACGAGTTAAATCAATTTGTGACACAAAATGCCGACAGGTTCGTTTCAACAGTATTGAAAGAGCATCAGATAACATGGCATTTTATACCAGCATATGCCCCCCATTTTGGTGGTCTGTGGGAGGCCGGAGTCCGATCTGTAAAAACACATCTGCAGAAAGTTACCGGGGATAAGGTCTTATCTATGGAAGAACTACATACATTGCTAGTTCAGATTGAGGCTATGCTGAACAACAGACCATTGTACATCAGTGGTCCTGAGGTTCAAGATGTACTAACGCCATCGCACTTTTTATTGGGAACACAATGGGTTGCGTTACCGCAACTTGAAACTAGTACCATAGCCTATAACCGATTGTCGCATTGGCAAGCAGTCCAAAAGATGTTGCAACTATTATGGAGACGCTGGTATAAAGAATATGTACATACCTTACAACAACGATGGAAATGGAAACGTGATGAAGCAAATTTGGAAATTGGTCAAATTGTTTTAATTAGCGAGGAAAATCCGCTACTCAATTGTTGGAGAATGGGCAAAGTTTCTCAATTACATCCGGGTTCAGACGGGAGAGTACGTCTTGTCACATTAAAGACCGCAGATGGTGAAATCCAACGAGTTATTCATAAATTGTGTCCATTGCCCATTCATTAATGTCAGCCTACAATCACAAATACGATGTCAATCCATTGAACATCGTTTTACCGCCGAGATTATCTTCACCCATCCGTCGTCCGCCGTCAAATAACTTAGCAGAGAGAACAAACCAATAACCAGGGAACAAGATGCATTACGTTGACAATCATGAAGGGGAGAAAGAACTACGAAGACTATATACAGTTGCCACGAAGCAGTCTCATACGAATTACCAACCAGCCATGTAGCAGAACTAACCATATTGTCATGTACCAAAATGACAACTAGATGACCGGTCCAACCACCTTAAATGGATCAACCATTAATTGTATACCAGAATGGAAAACCACATTCAGAGAATCATACTTACGAGTAAATCAACTGTAGTAGTCAGTAAAACTATTCTTTCTTCTGTTACCTGACGTGAATCATTTATTATCAAAATTGGAAATCAACTGCAGATAAAGATTTGTTGACACTGATACGTACACAGCCAATCGTCATATGTATCGAACGTCATACGTCGGCAAATAATTGAACTTGAATCACCAGATTCAACGGGGCGGAGGATGTCGAATGTCCAGAATTTATTGTATATTTAAACCTTAAATTGAAATTATTATTGTGAGTAATTTGGTTATAGCCGCTTACTATGTGTTTACCTCAAATATACCCTCAAATATACTATGTGTTTACCTCAAAATTTGACAATTCATGTCGGTAAAGTAGTTAATGTAAAATCAACAATTTGTAGTGACTGTACTTAGTCTATTTTGTAGTGACAGTACATATATTTTTTTGTCAATCATCGAGCTGTGACGAACCCAAGCGGTCGCATAAAAAATATTATAAACAAAACCTTGTGATAAATAAATTGGCCATTTTATTATTTCGGCATATCGATAACTTGTTTTGCTCATTTTGCTTTTTTGTGTGCGTTGCGTGTTGTTTAATACTGATTTGTGCTGCGTCGTTGTGATAAATAAACGATACGTGTTTATAGTGAGGTGCGATCCAAATACCACCAACAAAAATACAGTCCACTTGCCCGGTTTTATACATGGGCTATAGTTCAGTTGATTTTCAAAAAAGTTTAATTTTCCATGGAACGTGTAGAAATATTCGACCGATGCAAATGGTCGTTTATATGACAATTACAGGTCTCAACGCCTATTGATAGAGGTTGATAATGGCAAACAAAGAGTGCGGTCGATAATCAACAAATCCCTAGAATTTCATCACTTCAAGGCTACTAGCAGGTTACAACTCATGGCAGATTTATCAAAACATGGGATAGTTCCTTCTCGTCCATTCACACATACGGGCGTAGATTTCGCAGGCCCAATTCAAGTGAGATTTTCTAAGGGTAGAGGAACGAAATCTTACAATGGATATGCTTTTCAACCAAGGCAATACATTTAGAGGTTGTAAGCGATTAGATTTCAATCGCGTTTATTGCAGCATTCAAAAGGTTTATGGCTCGCAGAGGCATGTGTCAGCACATCTACTCTGCAAAAGGAAAATCTTGCGGTTGAAGGCAGCTATTCCACAACTCCAACAAATGCTACTTTTGATTATTCCAATAATAAATTGAATAAAACCTAATTTCCTAATTAATTTCTTCAACACACTACCCCCACGTCTTAAGCTTTAAGCTCATATATAGATATTTTGATGTTTTGTATGAATTTTATCGCCTTAAAAAAAAGTTAAAAGTTACGTACTCGTAATTCAAAGAATATCAAATGAAATTTTCTTATTTGAGTATACGTTATATTATGAAACATGTGGGTGGATCATTATTTTGTTAAATAATGGGATTTTTAATGGTTTTTCAAATTTATCGATATATACTTAGGTAAGATACCGTACCTAAATATAAACAACCTTTTGATTAAAAAAATATATAAATTAAATTTAATTACATTTAATCTTATATGTCGATAAGAGCTCCATCCTTATAAAATGTGTTTGTATACGGGGTACCTACATATACCTATAACCGATATTATAAATGATGTTCCTATAGATTTAGGTCAAAATTTTCATTCATAACCTTTTTTATTTTTCTCGAGTATTTTTGGTCAATTTGTATGATTATTATCGACCTTTTTCAGCCAAAATTTGTATGCGGGAGATTCGATTGGGATACATCAAAAAAGATTTCTTAAGATTAGCATAAAATTTTATTTTCATTTTTAAAGATTCAATTCTATTCTCAAAACGAAAAACTTTTACCTTTCATCTATCATCCTGACAGTTTTTTTTTTGTTTTGGTTGGTGTTGTTGTTACATCTTAAATATGTGGATATAATATTCGGGATAGCCATTCAAAAATCAAAGAATATTATTTTATAATAGGGGGGTATAATATGAGTACCATTATAATACATATAGCTTTTTCCATTTCGGATCATATACAGCGAAAATAATTTCGCATTTCAGTTACACCAGACACCGGTAATTTATAGAGCATCGCACATAAATAAATTGTGGGAAGCAAAATGCCAGTTTATTTATATGAATATGGAAGCATCTATAAAAAAACACCTGCTGGAGAGGAAAACTTAACAAAAAAAAGGAAATTTTCCATTCTTGTCATTCATCTCTTTATTACGATTTCGAAATGGTATCCGTTTAAATTTGAATAATTTTGGTATAAATATTAAGAATTGTGTGTGCTCATATTGCTTCCGCCCTTTTACCTCGGATATAAATAGTTTGAGGTACTTTACTTTGTAATAAATTTTTACAGTATACATACACACACACACACACACTATATACTTACACCCAAAAATAAGGATTCATCGTACAGTGAAAATCTTTTTATAGTCATAATGATGGTGATGATCAATTTCTCGATTTTTTATGACTTTGAAAAGGGTTTGATTTAGTTTTTATGTTCGTTTATTTAAATTTCGAAAAGGTAATATAAATTGACTGTGGATAGCCTGACTATCTGTATACATATGTACATACATATTGTTTGTATGTGGAATGGAATCTATCTTCAAAATTTGAAAATTAACGTGGTTTGAATTTTTAAAAAGGTTTATGGTTGGAAAGATTTTATCGGTATATCGTGCAAATGTGAATAATTCCTCTTTAGATGCTCATGGATCTAAAAAAAACTTACACATTTACACCAAAAACCACTTACACGGTCATTTTATTTTGTTAGCTAATTTTTAGCCTAGTATGAGACTGTTGGTCTCCCGTCGTTGGTTTATTGTTTCGAAAATGTAGAATTGCATAGGAGATGATGGAAGCAATTTTTCCCAGTACCCAGATTAATCCTATATGGCTTTAAGTGTACTCTGCCTTGCACGTTCTCTTCCGAGCATCCGCTCACGAACATCTTGGTGATACAAATCCCATAGATTTAACAAATCGGTGAAACTTGCCTAAAGAGTGAACCAGGTATTTCACTGATTTTCAACGAAAAAATCCCAATATAGCATAACGTATGAAATAGCATTCAATAAAATGGGATTCCAAATTGGGCACATTTCACTTTGAAAACTTACTGTTCTTCATGTTAGTTAGGATCCTACTACACCACCCTTATATGTTCTTCGGACATATGAGCAGCGAAATTAATCGATGAGTTATTTTGAGAAATTTAATCACTGAGACAATAAGTATTGCGTCCACTCACACCTCATCAAGAAAAAAGAAATTCTTCGAGACATGATAAATGAACTGGCACGAATGTCGAATCCAATTTCAGTGAAATCCACGAATCGTAAAAGTATTTCTTAAAAATCGGATCGAATTAGTGAGTTGAGTTACTCAAATTAAGCCAAGATAACTGCAGAATAGGGTAAGATTATTAATTAAAACTAAAACTAAGTTGTTGCAAGGAGTAACAAAGCATATACCTTGACGAGTACATACTTCCACTAGTAAAACCGCTAGTACTAGCACTTTAAGCTACGGACAGATGGTGAATTAATATCAAGCTCAAGTTATAAATGTAAACTTGTTATACGTTCAATGGATTGGGAATGACAATCCTTCTTTTCTGGAATTTATCCTTTCCACTTTCTATAAGCTAAAATATGCTTTATCGTACTAAAATATTTTTTTCCTATAAAATACGATGTGATACAAGAGCCATGGAGTGGATAGTTCCGGTGGAGTGGAAATTATTTCTCCACTGTAATTTTTCTGGAATTTATCCTTGACGCCACTTATGATATTATTTGGTATTTTCACTTGAGTTTAGGATACCAATAATATTTTGGCTTGAATTTTAGTTTCAAGTGGAGAGAAGTGGATATTGCCAAAAAATGTAATCGAGTGGAACAACCACGATTTATTAGATTCATGTAATTGTGGAACGCACCCCTTTAAGCTTATAAATAATTTTAACCAAACGATGGCTCTTGGGTGACACCTTGTAACTTGTAACATTACTTTCGATTCATTTCCGATACAAATTTTGTCTCTTGCATCCAGAATAAAATTGTGCTCTATGTCGCTTTTTAAATTCTCTTTTTCTACTACGATCTCAGTCAACGAACGGGAATGTTTAAAGTTGTTTGATCTGTTTTGTCGTTTGGATTTACAAGAAAAACCTTTTATTTAATCAATTTTTTTGGTTTGGTGACTAGGGCAACTAATTTTTGACCAAAAAACAATTCCGGAATTTTCGTATTTGAATGTTTTCGATTGTAGAATTCCGGAATTGTTTTTTTTAAATAATCTCAGATTAAAAATTAAAAATTAAAATTTTATAAAAAAGAGCAAATTTCTTTTATTTCGTTTAAATTATTGATATCTCTATAATTAATGCTCATATCGACCTATCCAAGTAAGAATATGATAAGTGAAAAATCTTGTTTTTCCAGGAGATCAGTAAAAAGGTTTAATTAGTTCTTTTCGCTGCTAGGAATAAACGGATCACTTTTTGTTCTACGATTTTTCTTTGTATTATAAACATAAGCATTTGGAATAAATCTGTGCATGTCTTATAAACACAAATTCAAAGTATTTCATTAAAAATGATCAAAGATCAAATTCTCCATGAAACAAAAATATAACCGTACTTACCGAATGAACAAAATAAAACTATTCCCACAAAAAATATTCGAACCGTCCTTTTCAATCGAACAGTTGGAAAAATATTCCAAGACTAAAAGTATAACGGACTTTGTTATACATATTTAAAACCTTATTTTCGATGAAGAATATGATAAGTGACTATATAGTTGATTACCAAAAGAAGTTTTTCGTTATAAATTAATGCTAAATCACTTATAGAAACGTTAATTGTATCGTTTATACTGAACAGTATATAGAGTGGCTTTGAATTCTTTAGTTATTTATTTCATAAATTTTTACAATATATGTACATACATAGTAAACAAAAAAAAAACCGTGCAGAATTGAATTATAAACTATAATATAAAATTATTAATGAGCTGAACAAACCTTATTTAGTTAATATATTATATGTATAAACATAATTCTGTGGAATTGAATTTCCAATGGATCTAGAATCCTTTAAAGGCAATTCAGCACTACAGGCTATTTAAAATACACGTATTTATGACAAAGATCATAAAACATTGGAATTAACTTATATACATAACTTTCCAACATAGCATGGTAATAATTTTTAAGATTATATTTAAATTGATGAATATTTACGGCACGCTTTATTGATTCAGATAAACTATTATAAACCGTTGGACCATTGAACCTAATTGATTTTCTTCCATATTCGTTTGTAATAGCACCAAACGAAAAATTCTGAGAAAACCAAGTGTGGTAACTATGATTAACAATAGAAAATTCTAAATTTGATAAAGCAGTTGTTACATGTAATGTTTTGTAGAGATTCATCTTTGTAGAGCGTCAAAGTAGGAAATAATAGAGGAAGTCTACAAATCACTTTAATACTTTTATTCTGCATTATTGGAATCCTTCTTAGCTTAGTAACATTGGCAGTACCATAAATAGTTGCTCCATCTACAATACGTGGATTTATAAAACCAAAATAAATTAGTTTTAATACATGCTTCGGAACATAGTAGGACAACTTTCTCAATAACCCTACTAGGGGAGCCATTTTATTACAAATAGTATTTATTTGCTCATTCCAGGACAGATTTGTATCAAATAAAATTCCAAGATACTTAATGACCTCTACCCTACTAATCTCAATATTATCTACAATTAAAGATGGTAAACAAACCAATCTTTTATAGGGAGAGTGGAAAACCATAAATTTTGTTTTCGATAATTTTTTGGATTTAAACATAGAAAATTCTTTCAATCAACATAAATTTAAAATTTATCGAAAACCTACGCAGACCAGTCATTCCATCCATGCAAATTCCAATCACCAATATGCTCACAAAATTGCAGCTTACAACCATTTGATTCGAAGATTGAATAGTATTAAGATGTCCGAACAGGATTATAATGATGAACTGAGGGATATCAGATTGATCACTAGCCAGAACGGTTATCAACCTGATAAAATTGATAGCATGAATGCGGCATATCGGAGCAAAATTGAATATCAACAGTTTACCACGTTGAATTTCGGCGATGGTGGTCAGGATACCAGGTATATCAGCGTAGAATACGATCAAAATTCCAGTAAACATTTACAAAAAATATTCCAAAGTTATGGCTATAAAATTGCGTTCAAAAACCGAAATTCTTTAGAACAAAAAATTCAACTTAAGGACAACACAATTTTAGATACCGGTATTTATAAATTAACTTGTTCTGATTGCCCATCATTCTATATTGGTCAAACTGGTAGATCGTTTAAACAAAGGTTTAAAGAGCATATAACAGCTGGTATAGGAAAGATCAGAACCGATTCGAATTTCGCACAGCACATAAATGAAACACAACACAACTACATAAATTTGGATTCGAATATGGAAATATTGTTTAGATTGAAAAAAGGGGATGCAATGGATCGTTTGGAAGAAATCGAAATTTACAAAAACAAAAACAACAGATATTTGTTGAATACCAAAATTAACACCACAAGCACAACCAACAAGTTATATGATTTGATTCTACAAAATTCGTAAATCAATGTAAGCTGTTCAACTAAAGTGTATTATTTCAAAAAATTCTGATCAACGTAAACACGGAGTATGAATGTTTTTTCTGTATATAAAGAAGAAAAAATAGCCGTTATATTTGTAGTATAGAAAAAGTAATTACCAACTGACGATGATATTTTAATATCGAAATCGATCTTGATCGCAAGATAAAAAAATCAAATCAAATTTCACAATAAGGAATCTAAAAATAAAATTAATAAAATACAATTAAAAACATAATTTATTTTATTTAATATAATTATAAATAGTGAAATAATCCACAATCAATATAAATATTTTTAATATGAATATCAATCATATTGCATTTGAAATAATCGAGTAGAATTTCAATGTCCTGTTTCATATCTCTTATTATTAAATCCGGATCCTTAAACTCATACAAAAGTGTTGTGTCATCCGCAAACTGCCGAATATGTCCTGTTAATGGCAACCGTGAAATATCGTTAATAAAAATTAGGAAAAGTAATGGCCCCAATACACTCCCCTGAGGAACTCTACATTTAAAATTTAAAATTTCACTTTTTGTTCCATCAATGATTACAAACTGTTCGCGGTCCTTTAAGTAGCTTTCAATTAGCTTATATGGTATTCCCCGAATTCCATAAAGAAATAATTTTTCCAAAAGCAATTTATGGTCAATGGTGTCAAAGGCTTTCTGCAGGTCTAAAAATAGAGCTCCTACATAATTTTTATTATCAAAAGCATTATATAAAATATTCACCATTTCAACGAGGGCCAATTCTGTTCCCGCTCCTCTTCTTAAACCGTACTGGGGGTCAATTCTCGTTCTATGAAAAAATCCAATGAAAAAAAATCTTTTCATTTACATCTAGTTAACCATTTTTATTTTTTGAATGCAAAAAACAAAATTATATAATTTTCACAACACTGTGGGCCGATTCTATTTCCATGAAAAACAACGTGAAAAGATTTATCAGTGGAAAAAAAACATAATTCGAAAGTGTTTTTTATGAATACTTGATTATTTTCGTCAAAATATTCTCATATGAAAAGAATTTATTCATTGAGGATTTTTGTGGTGAGAAAATCAATAAAATGTGTATCGATATACCGATAAACCAAAAGTTATATTCCAAATCGCAAAGGGTTGTGGTTGATCGCAATCAACTGATCATACTTCAACTATTTGTAGTATATGAGAGCAAGCAAACTTGGTAGTTGTGATAGTTTATGAAAATATTGAAAAACGGAAAGAACTTTTGTTCATTTTCCAAAATCCCAAACTATTTTAAATGTACATTTTTGAAACTTTTTGATTCACATTATTCTAATGGTTTTAGTTCTGAAAAATCTCTATAAATAAACCTCAAATTTCTTATTGTAAATTTCTTAAATCATTAAAATCGAATTAATTCCTCAATCTCTAAAATATCCATTTTCAGTCTTAATTTCCAAGTTTTATAATTCCCTAAGCTTCTTTAATTTTAAACTCAAGCACCTGATTTCTACTTCTATTTGAAAAATCTGTAAATTTAGAATATCTTATTGAATCTAATATTTCAAAATTATCACATTCGAATTTCGATGTAGTAAACTAAATTTAACAAGTTTTACCAAACAAGAAACTAAAATGTTTTAATGATTTTAGTATACCGCTTCACATACTTAGAATATTATCGATATTTGAAGATTCTTCATATTCTAGACGTTTCAAAATAAAGAAAATTCGTAAATTCAAAAATATTTACAACCTGAAACTATATAGAACATTTTAAAATTTTTAGAAATTCCTAATATCGCATTCTCATAAATTTGACAATTAATACAGATTATTGGTGAAATTGTTAAAATTATGAATTGTTTGGACTTTTTAGGATTTCAGATTTTGAGATAACTTATCATTTAAATATTTTAATATTAGGTATTTCAAACTCTCTTGTATTTTGTCTAGTACGAATTTTAAGAATTTTAAGTGTGGATGTACAAAACTTCAGTGTAAAATCTCAAAATACAAATTCCACAAAAATAGATGCCCTTAGTTAAATGTTAAGCCTAGTTTAAACCTCTTGTGAACATGAACGTGGAATATGTTGAATTAACTAGTTTGTTTCATAACGAAAATCGCCATGAACAAAACTCAGTGGTATAACCTGAATTTTATTCATGTTCATAATTGCATTTGCAAATTGCCAGTAAAACTTCACTTATCTCAAAAGAAAATTACAACATGTGATTATTTGGAGAATTAGGCAAGCATAATTCAATGAACAAACAAAAACTGTATGTTCACGACGTTTGTTTACTCTCCATTGCCATTTGGCATTCGAAAATAAACTGCAGCTGTAAATATCAGCCTCTTGATACAAAAGTCGATTAATTATTAGTGTCTTGTGTAAACGAATAATTACTTGTCGTTTACTGTTCCTTCGTTATAAAATGTATACATATATTTAAATTTCATAGTAGGCGCAAACCAAAAAAAAAAATTCAAATTGGAGCTTGGTTTACACAGAATTATTTTTTCATTTCATTTTTTCATAGACTGAGAATTGACCCCCTGATGTGAATAAAAAAAATTAGAAATATTTAAAAAATCTACAAAGCGGTTAAACACTATACGCTCAATAATCTTGTCAAAAACTGATAATATGGAGATAGGTCGATAATTAGTAACGATACTTTTATATCCACCTTTATGAAGAGGCAATACCTTAGCTAATTTTAGACAATTAGGATAAATTCCTGTTTGAAATATTGTATTTGTTAAGTTAGATAAAAGTTCAGAAAAATATGAAATATTACGTTTCAAAACTATAGTACGTATATTATCAGGCCCACCAGTGTTGTTGCGTGAAGAAACAGAGAACTTGGATTTGGTTGAATGGTGCCAAACTTGTTTATATCTCTATTACTATTAATTGTTTCCCCCAACAATTTACTAATATTCACAAAATAATTATTAAAATTGTTAGCAATGTCAATAGTTTTAGAAAATACCTTATTATTACACACAATATTTTTTATAGTTGTATCATTATTATTTCTATTCAAAAGTAGATTAATATTTTGCCATACATTTTTTTGATTAACATCACTAAACATTCTTTCGTAAAATCGCTTCTTTGCGAAATATTTCTCAGACTTTATTTTACCATTAATATCTTGAAGGTTTTTTTCATTTACAGAACTGTTTATGTTCAATTTATATTTTTTGAGAATTCGATTTCTCTTACTAATCAACTTCCATAAATCGTAAGTCATCCACGGACATGTATTATGCTTTAATTTGGCAACCACTTTTTTTACTACCGTAAATTTGATAATAAGATCATTATATTTATCAACGATCAATTTTAAAGTGATATCAGGATCGTTTACATCAAATGACGTACACTGAAGAAAGTCATCAAAATATGCATCAACCATAACAAAATCTATAATTTTTTTCATCAAATTTTTATGATAAAATTTAGATTTGAAAAAAAATGAAGAAAAAACGAAATTATGGTCACTAATATCGGAGTAAATAGTGGAATTTTCGACTTTTGATATAATCTAAAAAATTGCATACGACATGATCGAGGATATTACTACTGACTGACCTAGTAGCAAAAGTATTTGTGACAATCATACCATGACTCATTAACAATTTTTTATAATCTTGTACAATATCTAAATTTTTGTTAATCGGAATATTTAAATCACCAACAATAACAACATTCTTATTACCATTATTGATAAGTAAAGAATCTAAAACGTTACAAAATAAATCAACATCTAAGGCACGCCTGTACACTGCACAAATTTTTGCTGAAGAAAACTCTTCAAGCTCAACAAATATAAACTGAAATGGATAATGACCATCATCTGTTTTTAGAACTTTATAATTCAAATCATTTCTAACATAAATAACTATACCTCCTCCTACCCTATTATCGCGGCATGAAAAAATACTTCGAAAATTATTTATTGAAATTGATATAGTATTGACACTTTTTACCCACGTTTCACTAATTACCATAACATGAATATCTGATTTTAACCTATCACTAAAGTCAAGCACTTCATCAAATTTTTCCGAATTATTCATGCTGCGCACGTCAAATTGAAGAATATTCAATTTTTTAGAAGAATCAACAATTAGGGGTCTACCTGAATTGACGTACCTGAAATATTCATCCACATTAAAGAAATAATTATTTTTGCATTTATCCTGAAGCAAATTTTTAAACTTACTCATACAAAGATTGTTTTTAATATATTATAATAATTTAAATTGCATATCAATTGAAATAAAATTAATTTAAAACAAATTATTTTGTCCAACCTATTATTAATCCAAATTATAATGAAATAGATATTTATATAAATTTTATAGAAAAGGATATAAGGGAAAACAAATATGTTAAAACTAGAATAAACAAAATATACTTTTTCTCCCAACGTCTTAAAAGCCTCTAGTTTTAATACTGTTTTTGGGTATTAAAGTTGGCCTTTTTCTTACTATTTTAAAAATGTGTGTGTTGCTAAGCTACACTTTTAATCCTAGGTGTAAAAGTACGTACTTTTAATACTAGGAGAAAAATAGTATGCGTAGCCGAGCAAAAGCAAAAATTGCGAGTCAAACAAAGTCACTTCATGTCGTGTCGGTTGTATATTACTAATTATACGAGTAAGTATACAAATTATGTAATTAAAACTTAAAAATTGAAACTAATTTTGTTGAAATATTTTGTGAAACTAAGGATATCATGACTTTTGTTTGGTTTGACTATTGTACGCGTCAAATACAATGCAATATTCCAACCAAACAAAAGTCATGACCTCCTTAGTTTCACAAAATATTTCAATAAAATTAGTTTCAATTTTGAAGTTTTAATTACATAATTTGTACTTGCTCGTATAATTAGTAATATACAAGCGACACGACATGATCTCTTCGTTGGAGAAAAAATAGTATGTGTTATTCGGATTAAAAGTAACTTTGTTTGACTCGCAATCTTTGCTTTTGCTCGGCTACGCTGCGCTTCGCCTCGCATGCAAATATAATGGCTCGTCAAACAAAGTATCACTTTTAATCCTAATGACACAATGTACTATTGCACCACATTAACAACAATAAATTTAATTTGGTAATTCTCGAATCAAAATAAAACAATTTAATATGATGATGACGTATTACCTTCAGTCTTCTGCCCACGAAACCCATTTTGTAGCAGAATAATATCATTTAATGAGGTAATATGATATACACGTGAATCCTTTGTTTTCCGCAGGTTAATTTTACCTTCCTTACACCATAAAAATTGATATCGTTGATTGAATTTAATGTCTTTTGCCTCCTTATATAATTTAGACTGGAATTTGGTGAAATGATGCATCAAGTGGTAATTTCTTACATCATTAGAAGGTGAATTTAAAATTTTAAAATAATTAGTTAAAATGTTGTTCTTCAATATGGCTGAATTAAATTCCACGATAAAGGAATTTCCTAAACGGGATTTTGAATTTACACTATGTTGCATCTTCTTAATTTTGGAAATTGTACTCACGATTAGGTTGGGAATATGTTCTTCGTTTAAATTTGCTGGCAAACCATTAATAACAATATTATTTTGATTATTAAACTGCTCCTGTACATCCATTTGAGCTTCAAGCAAGTTCAATTTCAATTCCTGAGATGAGTTTTTTGACTCTAATTTTTCCACTTTGGCTTTCAATTCCCGGTTATCGTTAGTCAACATCTGGATTGTGCGTTGCAATTCATCTAAACTTGAGCATACAAATTGTTGGGACTTTTCCATGTCGTCAAGTTTATCAACTTTTTGCAGACAGAACAGCTTTCAAGATTAAGAACACGTCATTTAAACTAGGACTCTTATAGTTTTGCATAACACTTGATTTTTGCGAAATATTTTGACACTGCGCACACATCCATTTTAACGAACCGTTGGAAGCCCCTCGAAAGGATTCTTCCGAAATATTTACACAATTGTTATGGTAAGCGTTCTCACAATTTACACATTTCACTCCCGGATATCTGTCTCTGGTAACATTTCTGCTACATATTGAACAAACGCCACACATTATTATTCATTCAATGCTTTATTGTTCACTAACACCAACACAACACAAGTCAGGTAAATCGCAATTGGACTATATACCTTAAAATCTATTAAATTTAATCACAAATATATGCACAAATTATTACTGTGGACCACTACTATATTATGTTCGTAAATATTTTATCAATAATGCAAATGATAGGGATATTAATAATTATTATTGAATCAAATTTTAATAATTTTTTATTTCTCACAAAAAAAAAAAAAAAAAAAATTGGCAACCTAACGGCTCGGCCGTTAACTGGATTTTTAGTTAAGAATATAAAATCAGGCACAAACTTATCAAGATTTTGTCATAATAAGAATTCGACATCGTAGAGTCCAATTCTCGGAGCAAGAATCGCATTTCAGTAAAACTATGATAACTGAGGTTTTCATGGTCTTAATTGGATAGGACGATATATGAACGATATTAAATATCATTAACGATTAAGATAAATACACAATTTTTAGAATTAAAAAAATTTATAGAATTTATAAAGTTTATGGGATTTGTAGTAATTATATAAATTATTTAAATTTAAAACTTCTTTACCGCTATAAATCCTATCTATCCTTTAAATTCAGTAAATTCTACAAATTCTATATAGTTTCGTAAAGGCAATCAATTCTGTAAATACTATAAATTCTATAAATTTTATAAGTTTCAATATCTCTGAAAACTTTATAAATTTTTTAATTTTCTGAATTTTATAAATTATAGTGAAATCTGACTATAACAAACCCTGTTTATAAAAAACATGCGTCTATTATAAACTTTTTGAGAATTTGCCTTTGGTGTAAACGATGTCAGTTTATATGTATATAAGTCCGCTTACAAAACTTTTTTTTGTTTTTCATTGGGTGTAGTCACTGTATTTTGCAAAATTTATAAATTATATAAATTTAATGAATAATATAAATTCTCTAAATTTTGTAGGTTATTTGAGTTCTATTAATTGTTTCAAGTGTACCTGTTTTATAAATTCTATAGACACTCAAAATTTACTTGTTTTACAAACACAAAAATTTCTATAAATTCTATAACTTCTATGAGTTCTCTAAATTTTACAATTTCTATAAATTTTATGAATCAAGTATGAAAATTAAGTAAATACTTTAAATTATGCAAATCTCAAAAATTCTTTAGTTCTTATAAATTCTATAAAGTCGATAAAATCTATAAATTTTATAAATTCCATCAATTTTATAAATTATAAAAACTCGCCAAAATCTATAAATTTTATAGATTCCATGGATTCTATAAATTGTGTCACGTCTGTCAGTTCTCTAAATTCTATAAACCCAAATTTTTGCTTATTCTAAAAATTCCACAATTTCTATACATTTTATAAATACTTTGAATTCTACAAATTTTATAAATTCAAAAATTTCGAAAAATCTATGAATAATTCTATAAATTCTTGGATAAAGTTTTAAAATTCAGTAAGTACTTTAAATCCTACAAATCTCATAAATTCTTGTTCTTATCAATTCAATATTTTCTATAAATCTCATAAGACTATACCGTGCTAAATTAAAATGTTTAATTTTTAAACGCACTAAAATAAATACAACAGTTACTATGTAATGTTAATTCGTTAAATAAAAATTATTCTGTATCTTTGTATTATTCCCCTTCTCAGAAAATAAATAAATGAAAATAATTGATAAAAGGTCAATCAGTTTGTGTTGGTTATCGTGCGCACTTCAAACTTATAATAATAAAATTTTACAAACAAATATAATGTGTAAATTAATAAATATCAAAATAAAATTTTTGCACAAATTAATGTAGTTAAATGTTTTTTTGTGTAGCCTACTAGCTATTCTAGGAGCCCTTGTAGTCCAATAAAGTCTAAACATTTTATAAGTTCTACAGAATCTGTAAATATTATAAATTCAATTACAATCTTCATTAAATTCTATTATGTTTAGAAAACCTATAAATTTTATAAAAATTAAGAATTTTATAAATATCATTAATTCTATATAAATTTTATAAATACTTTAAATTTGATAGATTCTACAAATTGTTTCAAGTCTGTCAGTTCTATCAATTCTTCAAACCCAAATGTTACTTATTTCAAAAATTCCATAATTTGTTTAAATTCTTTGAATTCTATAAATTTTATAAATCCGAAAATTTTGATAAACCCTGTAAATATTAATTTTCTATAAATTCAATAATTTCTATAAATATATTAAATTCTATGAATAATTCTATTCAGGTTTTAAAATTCAGTAAGTTCTTTAAATTCAAATTAAATCTAATAAATTCTTCAGTTGTTATATCCTGGAAATTCGATAAATCTTAAAAGTCCAATAAGTTCTATAAATTTTAAATTGTGCAAAGATTGTAAATCTTATAAATTTGAATATGCTTAAATTAGAAAATTAATTAAGAAAAGGAATAACGCATCTTTAGATACGGGGGTTTACAAATTAACATGTTCAAATTGTCAAGCGTTTTATTTAGGACAAATGGGCCGATCCTTTAAAGAAAGATTTAGGGAGCATGTTAAATCAATCGGCGAAATCAACTCTGAGCCAAAATTCGCCCAGCATATTATAAATTCTACGCAACACAATTATACAAATTTTGAAACAAATTTACAAGTAATACCAGAGCCTTCTAGAGTATTGGCTCTATACTCTTGAACCATCTTGAAGTGAATAGAGCCGGCATGTGAAAAATGAACTTAAAATAAGGGATATAGAAACACTAAAAATTCATTTATTTTCATAGTGTTTATATGAAAAAACGCGATTTCGATTGACGATAAAATATGAATTAAAAGTTAAACCCAGTTAAATAATTTTTTAAGAAATCGCTAACAAACAACTCAATGTCTTACTCATTTAAAACACAGATTCTCAAATTTCCCTATTTTCCAGCAATAATCAAAAGAAAATAAGGGAAATTAAATTAAAAAACATTCTACAACAACAACAATGTGTATTAAAAAGAGAAAATTCAGTTTAATGACGACATCATATCTCCACATCTAAAACCAATGGTAAGAAAAAAGACAACACGTCTCCGTTCAACAATCAAAATAAAAATAAATCACAAAGAGAAACAGCAAAAAAAAAAATAAATAAATAAATCGATACAATGAGTGCGAAGAAAACAAAAAATCAAAACAATCTAGCATGCTTTGCAAATTCAAAATAACTATAGAAACATATTCGAATTCAAATTTGAATGGAGGCAATGAAAGAGATGATTATTGAATTTTTTATAAACGAGTTATGTTGATGACGTAGTATATTACAAAAACAACAATATTTAAAATTTCAAAAGTACCTTATTTTTCATGACGATTTTCACTTAGAAATAAACATTTTCAAAACTCGATTTTTCAATCAAATAATATTTCATGATTCATGAACATTTTCATATAAAAACAAAACAAAAGCTCACATTTCTAATAAACTAAAACTGTAAATGAAAATAACCGTTTCCCCATATAGTTTCATAGTAAAGGAAAAATTGTTTGTACCTTATTTTAAGCTTAGTAAAAAATACAGTCGATACTGGAGGTTCTTATTTATACAGTAGGCTCTGATAGAGCCATAAACATTATGACGTATTTTTTTTAAGCTTTTTTAGTGGTATAACTTTTCACTGATTTCCATAGGAATCCATAGTAAAAATGGTGTTTGAAAAACTTGCATTCAATGAAAAAAGCAAAAATGTTACAAAATGTTTATACAAAAGTGTTCTACATATCCTTAGCAGAAATATATAAGAAGGGTATATTGGTATTTAGTAAATTTTGATTGCAGAAATTTTAAAATTAAATTATTTCTGAAATATATTTTTCGAACTTTCATTTTGAAAATACACCAAAGTTGGCTCTGACGAATTAAAATAATACTTGCTAAATTTATCTTTAGTTTTACTAGTGTACGTTAGATGTCTAAAATGTATACAGAAAAATACGAAAAAAAATTGTTTAATCACAAAATTATGACACGTTCTTAATATTTTGAGAATTTGTTTTGCTTCTCCTACAAATTTTGAACTTCAAATTTCCCCAGATGGCAATTTTTGGTAGGTACGATTTTTCAACATGTTTACTGTCATCACTGCCACCTATGTAATGTATATTGACTTAATGCACACGATTTGTAGTAAGCTTTTCTTTATAATTTGACCAGAATGCTGTTGTTATGAACTTTTTTGTATATTTTGGTTTAAATAAATCAATTATTACAAGAAAATGAAAACGATTTACTTAAACGACATTTATATATGTTGAAATTCAAACATTTATGAAAATATTTCAGAAATCATAATTAAGAATTCCTACCATTTTATGTGGCATTCAACTCACTATATTCATTTTTAAATTCCAATAGTAAATTAAATCTCAAAAACAAATTACTAATTTTCAAACTATACATCAGACCAATTCTGACTTATGCCAGTCCGGCCTGGCTTCTCTTGTCCAAATCTGATAAAAACATCTTACAAAGAGCACAAAACAAAATCTTTTAGCTTCATATTTAACACCTGGCCAAGACCACCTAATTACATGAACATACCGACCCAAACCCTACACGAACGGGCAGAATTGTGTCGTCTAGAAGAATTCGTCGCAAGACAAATCGACGCGAATTTAAACAAATTACTAAGTCTGCCAAACGAATTTATGCAGAGCATTGCGCATGGATGCTAAATTAAATAATACTCAAAGTAATCATAGCTATGCTGGGTTTGGGTTCTAACTGGAATTTAAATTATATTTTTAGGTCTAAGGTAGTTTTTAAGATAGTTTTAAGTTAGTCTGACCTGAAGTGTATGATACAAATCAAAACTATTTAAATCTCTTATAAAAACAAACGTTTAAAAATTAAATAAATCCATAAAAAACCTTTAAGGTTAGTATGAAATTATAATCAAATCAATGTAAACCACAAAGAAATTTAATAAAATAAATAAATAATGATGATGGTACTATAGCATCGAAATCGATATCGGAGCGAAAAAATATTCTATTTCACACTAAGAAGCTGCTTATTGACGTACAAATATATAATAAATAAACATTTAATTAAATAATCAATTTAAAAATTATATTATTTGACTTTTATTGAATTAAAGTGAAATATCCACAAACACCGGAATCATGGATTTCGTTAATGATTATAAAATCTATATAAATTCTTTAAATAATAAGAATATTGTAAATTCCTTCAATTACATAAATTATATAATCTCCTCAAATTCTCTAAATTTTATAGGTTCAATGGGCTCTATAAATTCTACCAACTCAAATTTGACTTATTTTAAAAATTCAGTAATTGCTATAAATTCGATAAATTATGGTAATTCTAAAAATTCTTTGAATTCTATAAATCGAATTAGTTCTGTAAATCCTATACATTTTTTTATTTCTATGAATTCTATAAAGTCTAGAAATTCAGTCGGTTAGATTAGGTTAGTTGGAGTGGCACAGAATGTATCTCCTTCACCGTTGCTGGAACCATTTAGAGCTATGTAGGTAGCGTAGAACATCGCGCACTGCACTATTTTCGAGATCCAACAGGCTGTCCATCTTGTACTTGTGAACCATAGTTCCTTCCTCCTCCTCGTCCAAACAGCTTCTACAGAAGTCATTTGTTTGCCTCTAAATTCAGCCTTTTTTCATTCTTAATGTTCTGATACGCTCAAGTCTAGTTTTAGCCACACTAGTATTGCATAATTACAAGTGAGGCTTCTCAGTCCTACCTTTCCAGTTTATGTGCTGTCATAGGACTCTCCAGACTTGCTCTTTCCGGTTGCGGCAGGTGAAAAATTCAGTAAATTTATAAAATAATTTTATAAATTTCAATAAGTTTTATGAATTCGATATTTACAAATTCCAAAAACTTTATAAATTTGTAGCGACCCACTCATTTAAATCGCTAATTTAATTCGTTTATCGCTACAATTATTTGAAATGTAACGCATTTCAACTTTCAAATATAATTGTAATTAAACAGTCTCTTTTCGGTTAATAGTGACACCTCGAACAGAATAGTTAAACTTACTGAGGTTTATGTCTGTGCTCAACCCAATAAATATATTTCCCTATATTTGAGTACAGTTCACTATTTTGTATTAAATTAATATCTTGGATAAATTTAATACAACACCGAAATAATCACCATCTATTGTCGTCATCCTCAAACTCATTCAGCAAAATACAATTTTGCTTAAACAAAAATACAGTCTCAGTTTTTAACTGCTGAAAAATCTTAACAATGGTAATTGTGACACACGCAATTTTCATATACAAAAAAGGTACTCTCGTTCTGATTTTTAATGCGACACGTCGTCGCCATTACATTTATATTTTGGAAATCTTTTCAAGCGTGAATATAATATTAATTAATATATCATTTTCCCAGTGTTATAATTTCTAGTGAAGAATAACCAAGTGCGATATAATTTTTGTGAAGTTAATCCACAACAAAAATCAAGTTCGCGTCCGCGAAGTGGTGTTGACAATTAGTCCCCCAATCATTTGTTCAACAATAAAAACGGTGCAATAAATTCACGGCACATATCTACCAAATTGTGTGGCCGAAATTAAATTTCTGGCGTTATTCTTTTAACGGAAATATCCTAAAACACCACAGCTGGTGTAAACGGAGATCAAGCGAATCCCGTAATTTAATAAAGAAATAAACAACGTCTTTATAAATTCAATAAATTTTTTGAATATTTTAATTTCGTTAAATTTTGTAGATTCTATGATATAATTTCTATAAATTATTTTAACTGACAGAGTTCTTTGAATTCTGCTAACTTAAATTGTTTTTCTATTTTATATTTTCTAAAATGCCTTAATTTTTATAAATACTAAAAATTCTTTGAATTCGGCAAATTTTATAAAATCAATGAATTCTATAAATTTCCTTCATTCAAATTCTTTAAACTCTGTAAATTCCACAATTTTAAACACAATTTGTTTTCCTACTCACTCCTTATAAAATGAATGTGGAAAAAAATCGACAACATTTTAAAATAAAGGTTTAATTGCCGCTGCGATTTAGTACCGTTCGTAAAATTGGCTATAAACCATTTCTGGTTTTTCGCATTACACCTGACGCATCGTTTATGCTACAATTTAAATGAGAAAAACGAGCAAATTTATCATAGTAAAATCATTAAAATGAACCAACGAAAGTAAATATTTTTTCAATTTTGAACAGTTTTCTGTCCTAAATTTAATTAAAAAAGACTAGCAATCACTAATTTTCTTAGCGATAAATCAATAAAACGATTTGGTAGAGACAATTTTGCATCGTCACCAGCGATATATTTATTCTTTCCATTTTCGAAGAACTGATAAAATCATACATTTTGAAAAAACGTTCGTGCAATGTAAAATATATTATCGCCTGGATTTTTGGAATAAAACCAGTAGAACAAAAAGACGGACTTATATACAAAATTCAATGTAAAAATTGCGATTCATGCTATGTGGGAGAAACTTACTAAACAAAACTAGTAGGAGTCCATCAACACAAGAAAAACGTTTATTATTATTATTGTTGAAGGGCCATGTGGGCGTCCAGCTACCTCGCACTGCGGTACAGCCGGTACGCTATTCATTCTATCTGAGCTAATTGCTGTCCCTCCTAGATGTTTATTATAAAATTTACATATGCTAGAAAAACGGTAGCATTGTAATTCCAGGACTTTGAGACAGTGATCCCACTCCCGTATATTCCTACCCTGCTCCGTCTACCGTTTTGATTTAACTTTTACGAGTTGCTAAGAATGGAAAATCGCCTGTAGGTCATACAGCTTTACTCCAAGAAGGCTAAATAAAACTGGAGGGAGCCTGGTATCCAGAGTCCGCATATCTGGACTGATTAACCTATCAGCCATTCATCCTTCGTCATATGCTGTTCCACCTTAGATTAAGGTTTTATGTCAAGGATTTCTACTTTAGCGCCATACTTTAGCCAGTACCAAATAGCCACGATGTGCCAAATCGCCTTAGTTACCAGTAGTTTCCACCAGGAGGCAGCACGTACACTTGCTAATTGTTATTAGGTTACCCTTACACAATATCATCATGCTTCTGCCTGATACATGACCAGAACAATTCACGTGATGTGTACCCTACCGGACAGTTACGGAGCTGGTAGATCAATCAACCAACTTTAGTCCTCCCTCCAATAGACGCCAGACCACCAAAAAAAAAATATCAGACTAAGTAATACCCGCTTATATTTTTTTCAATTTTAGTTTACAGTGTTTAGAAATTGTATTTTTCCCGTTTAGCGCATTGAGTGCTATTTCACATGATGGTTTTATTACTTCTGGACTAGAAGCTTTAAGCAGAACCTCCTCAATTGTAGTCTTCAAGTTTTTAAAACATTTAGAATATGTTTGTTTGATTTCAAGCGTTTCATTTTTACTACTTCGGTTCAGAAACCAGTAAAATCATTAGTTGATTGTGTCAACTTGTGAAGTAATTTCATTACATACCCTCATAAGTTCCGATGAGTTTTCGCAATATATTTGTCTAGCAGGAGCACAAACAAAACAAATTTAGCACAAATGTGGTTTGACCACAGCCTGAAGGTCCTGTGATCATTTTAGTAAATGGTGGAACAATAAGCAATATTTTAATATACTCTTAAACCAAATTGCGAAAAAATCAAAAACTTAAGGAATTAAGAATGATCTTCGCATACTGTGGTATAGTGAGCTTGACAACTTGACAACTTAGGGTCATGGATTCCCGACGGTAGCAAGAAGAAATTTATCTGTATTGCGCGTGGTGTTATATATGTATTTAGTGTTAGTAGCTTTTCCTTCAAATTAAATTAAATCCAAGTAACAATGAATAAACAAAATTCCAGAAAGAAGACGCGTAGGCAAAATGAAGAAAACAAACATGGTTTTGTAACCCAATCTGACTGAACCACCAGAAATAACACGTGAGCACGAATCTAAAAGGAATTATGTATGTAAATAAAATCAAAATTAAAAATTAAACTTGGAAAATAGAATTTAATCAACCTGTATACCTTCATCGATCACAGCGGTCTAGATTTTAAGTTAGTATGTCCCACGACCACAACGGTCCAAATTTACCAAAAAAAAAAAAAAGGTCTTGATTGATCTCCCGGTAATTCTAAGAATTTTGATGCCGGGCCCATCGTACACCCTTTTTTACATTTACTTGGACGGATTAGGATCGACCCGGTTACAAACACCTTGGCGGTCAATTGTGTTAGTAGTGACATTTTTTTTTAATAATTACTTTAGTACATTTTTCTAAAAACTGCTTTCCATTCTTGGCATCCTAAAGTCAATATTAATTAGTTATATCAATTACTCGTTATTCCACCACCTCACTTCCTCCGGCCGTTTTTATTTGATTGCTTAATTTTTAAAAAACTCATATTCTCAACCAATTAAATACACCCACTGTTGTCAGCCCCGCAACATGTACATACTAAACTAATGGCAAACTACAAGCACATTACGCTCTTTACGATTCCTTGTGCTTACGCGATTACAGCAATTTAAAACACCTGTCGTCTTCACTTCAGACACTGAGCCGCAGGGTTGGACTTCGGTTATTATTGATATTTTCAATCCTGTCTATGACACACCCACCCACCTAAATCATGCAAGAGGTAATTCTCTCAATCATCAGGATTCATACAGCTTTGGTTTGAAAGATTGTATGCGAGATCATTTCATTACATTGCAATTTTGTAAGGTATATGGGAAGCAAACGTATAAAATACGCCAAATGCTCAGAAAACGGTCCAAATGAAAATAATATAATATTCCTGCTTTATCCACCTATTTGAAAGCGAAACTCCATCGCTAAAAATATACGTATAAGCCCCGCCTATAGACTTGTCGATAGCACAACCTCACCTTGTTGTCATCACTCTCCGATTCCCCGTGACAATGCTCATAGTAAATCCCATGATAAGTCGGATATTATTGCTGAAAATGTCGGTGTGGAATCAGCAAATTGTCCGAAAAATACAAACATTTTCAGAAACAAAAATACCTAGGATTTAGCCAACATTTGTACTAGAGTAACATCGCAAATTGACTTTTCGCAAAATATTCACCCATCATGTCAAAGTTGTTAGAAAAATTCCCCGGGTGTTTTTTTTCCAACGAGTTATGGCGGGGAGTATTTTTTTATAGAATATATAGTAGAATAAAGGTCGGCAAGTTTTTCGGAAAAAATACAAGGAGATTTGGGCAAAATTTTGGAAAAAAAGAGTTTTGTTTTTGATTCCAAAAAACAGGGGTTTGCAAATTTTTGAAAGGAAGAAAAAAGCAAGTCGAGTGACAAAAAAGTAAAGGTGGTGTGCCGAAAAAAGGTGAAAGGAGAAAAATAGCAAAAATAGCTACGTCCTTTCAAACCTGTCGAGAAAAATTTGGTAAATAGTGACCTAAAATAGGTCTAGTGAAATCGGAAAAAAATCATATTGAGTACATGAACATTAGTACCAATAGAACTGAACCAATAAATTGTGTACCTAAAATAGGTCAAGGACAGTGAAATATACGGTACGAGAACCGCAGTGCCAATATAAAAAAAAACAAAAACAAAAGGAGTACATTAATTTTGGTGCAATTCGTCGGCAGATTCACCAATAGTGGTGATCGAATAACGGTATAAAGAGGGAGGCGCCCGTCGATCCGGAAAACGTCGTCCCTACCAAAGAGGGGGAAAAAATTCTGGGGAAATACCATACGTTAAGTATACGCCCTAGAGAGTAGGGTTAGCGTATCACCAAGGCCTGACGAAGGACGCAACCGAGGACGTCCACCTAGGCGGGAGTGAGAGTGGACATAACGCGCAGCTGGAACATGGAGAAGGTCGGTGTATTGTGAGCTGGAGTAATTGTCGGAGGGTGGTTAAAAGAGGTGTCTATGCCCAACATCCTTTATAATGATTACTGATTCCTTGTAAGCGAACCCGACAACAAAATTCGAGCCTTAAATACGTACATATTTAATTTTTTTCATACAGGTGCCTGGTCCTATCAAAGTGCTTTGGGAGGATCAGGAACCAAACCGTGAGTTTTGCACAGTTTTTTTGTTAGAGTCTCCCATTTTATTATGATTATTATATTCTGTTTTGTTTTTTTATTGGTGTAGATTGGTCAGTGGTGATGTAAATCTCCTGACCTTATCTTTAATATTGAAATTGCATTTTAAATAAAGTTGTTCATGTCCGGAAACCCCACACCTAACCCTGAGCTTAGCCAGCCAGAAATACCGCGCCGGACCTCTAAATTCGTGTTCTGCTAACGTAATAACGATGCCTAATCCTCGGAGGGTCGATGTTTCGTCACATAATATTCGTTACAAAATAAGCAAAATTGTATCCAAACAAAGTCAAATTAACAAAAACACCAGTATAAGCACATTATTCCGCTTTAGACTCTACCAGCAGCAATCGGTATTGCAGCAACCCTCCAATGGGACAAATAAAATATCGCTAAGCCACTCTTATAACATTTAATCAAAATACACATCACACATGTAGGCCTTCCGTTCACGACACATTCCTCACTAAATCCATTCGAAGACTTTAAGCAACATTCTTTCAATCAGACTATGAATTAAAAACCCGCACAAGTGAATCTTATTATAAATGTGAATAAAGAACGACACAACGTATACTATTTCGGGACCCGATCCACAATTTGTTCAAAAACTTAAAAAAAATTTAATTCTTTCAGCACTGTTTTTCTTGGTATTGTTTGCGCTAAATTATTCGTAATAATAATCGTCTGCAGCAGTTCCAATATCCTGATTCGGGCTCGATTAATTTATTTCACCCTCCCATTGTAAATATGACCTTTTATTTTTCCCAATTTGTCACTTACTGAGAATCAATTTTCCTCATAATATCTGGGCTCCGCATGTGGTAATTTGCACAATTTTCTCGTGTATAATAATTTATCTAAAAAAAGCAAAAAACAGTCTGCGCACTTAAAAGTAAGTGAGTTCAAAAGTTAAAGTCGGTAATTAAATCAAATGGCCACAACGGTCAAGGGTGTTTTGAGGTTCGTTCCGAAATTGTGGTGCGAAATTAAGTGTTTCTGTAGTGATCTAGGTTTGTTGAATTTACGTTAAGATCTGGATTCGATTGGTTTGTCCTTGTTACTTGGTTTATTGGAATTTTTTTCCGGAATGGATTGGATTTTAAGGTTCAATCTCTGTTGGACTGGCAACGAATCGGGCTAAGCGATATTTGGGATTAGGATTAGTGATGTGCAGCGGGCTGGTGACGGATTTTGTGTAGTTCTGTGTCGGTTTGGTGACGGCTTGTGTATTATTATGTGTAGGGTTGGGAATTGGATTCTGCATCGAGGTGGCTACGGCTTGAATTTGATTTTGAAAATTTTGGTTTTGCGTTGGTCTGGCAGCGACTTGAATTGGATTATGTGTACGAATTAGTTGAATTTGATTATTAGTGAGATCTGCCTTTGTTATTTTGTACTTAGCTCAAGTACTGTGCAACTTTTGAAAATTTTATTTCGTAATTTGACATTGCATTCGATAAAAGGATTTTGAGATAGATGGTTAGTAATAGCACTAAAAGGAGTACGTCATGTGTCGGCTCAACGGTGCTCGTTTCTTCGCAATTGTGCGTGTCTGCTGGAGTTGCAGCGGTAGTTTGTATATTTTCAATTTCTGATGTATGTTCTTGATTTGTCCTGTTAACTTGAAAATCCTGCTTGTCTGTTTCTATCCGATTAGCGTCTGTGCTCGTTAGTTTGAGGTACAATTCTGGAATGATACCCAATGAATGGGAGATAATTGTTTCTGTATTCGTTTTGAGTTTATGGTTCATTATAATTATCGGGATCCAACTGCATCTCTCCTACAGCTGGTCGGATCCGTTGCAGTTTTCCGATGCTGTGTCTCATTTGATGTGTCAACTACTGTTGGTTCATCCTCTGAGTGTGTGAGAACAAAGTTTACTCTTGTGTTTTTGCAGAATTTCTCATCTAACTGGATTGTGTCTTGTGGTTCGGAGTCCGTATGTATATTAGAATTTATTTGTTGTGCTGTTCTATTATTGTCGATATGTTTTGAATTTTCTATGCTGTTGTTGGTAATGGGAAAAGTTTTGTTGATGTCGGTTTTAGGAGTTTTTAGGGTGTCCGTACATATGCTATATGAATGTGTATTTCAATCGAGCATATTTAGTATAATGCGTTATACCTAAACAAAAATACCTGAAAATATATGGACGACATCAAAACTAAATTGTTAACTTTGAAATATGTGGCAATGTCTGTCAAACATCAAACTGTTAATGAAAATTTAGGCCAATAGTCAAATACAGCGAACCAACTTTACGAAACAAACAAAACAAAATATAAATAATTAATTCATTATTCTCGATGCTCTGCGTATGGGACAGGACCCCAGGAACGGGCAAAATTATAAATTCATCTACCGTAATATTTTCAAAAATCGCCCCCAAAAATAAATTATTATGCGTCCCGTTACTCGCGAAAGTAAAATATATTTTCTGCGATACTCGTGAACAAATCGAGTCGATTATTTTATGTCGATCGAATATTTTTTTTTTGTTGTTGTTAATTAATTAATAAATTTATTTAATTTATTTACATTTTCGTTTTCAAATTGGGTTATCAATTACCAAACTGACTGAAAAGGAGTTTTGTTCAATAATAATCGAACTTGAATTATTCATATTTTTAATTAAACGACAAGCAGCTATATATACATAGGTATATGCAATACAAAAAAAAAAAATTGAAATCGATCAACGTGGGGAAAATCAAATTTATACCTGGATTTTTTACATTTTATTTTTCCAAAGCAATTCAGGGGGGATGAGGCCGATTAATATTCTAATTTCATAATTTCTAATTAATAAATTCACACGTAATAAGGAAACGAATTTTTTTATACAGGAGGGGATCTAAATAAATTTATTTTTTTTTTTAGGGAGATGTGAGGGCCGTCGAACAGGCCTAAGAATTACGTGGGACGAACACAACGAAGGTATTTTTGATATTTTAAAAGATTAATTGCGAGTAGTATATAAGTATATATAAGTTTTATTATTTATCGAAATGTACAAGAGGGATGTAAAAATATTGCGAAAAGTAGGAAATCGGTGATGCTGTAGACTGGGGGATACGATGATTAATGAGCTTTTTTTTTTTTTGTTACGGAAATTCATGTTCAATCAGTCATTTCTGTGTGTGCACCATCACCACCATCATGTCTCATGATGGGATGAAATTAAAAATGTAATTTTCTTATCAGCGCACAGCTTTCTACTTAATTTCGTGTAACTTTTTATTTCTTGTAATTAAATGTGTGGTGGTGGTGGTGGGGGGAGGTAGTCTTCAAATTAACACGGGTTGCAAGAGGAATAGATCTTTTCACAAAAGACATCCACTATACCCGATATATGTATTCCCAAGAACGTAACAATAAAAACCACAATATACTCTTTGTATGTTTTAATAAACGTCTTGTTGTAGGAAATTCATTGTAATACGAGGGGAAACTATATACAACTATTTAAGAATTTAAGGATTCGACTGTGTGCGCATAGCAACAATTTATGTACACAAGAATAAGAAATTCTTGTTTTAATTTATTTACGAACATTTAATTTCCTTGTGGTTTTCCTATTCAAAATTATTATTACTGTTTTTATTATTATTATTACTATGACTATTTTTATGATTTTTTTTTTTGTTTTTAATTTTCAACTTGGGTTCTGGTTTTGTATTTATACTATAAACGCTAGGATTCTCTGCATCCCAATCACCACTCGTTTTTAGTTGTCCTCAGGGGTTATTATTTTAAGAAATTTAATTAGATTATTTAATTATCCTTATTTTGTCACAAAATATTTACATATACGAACCCACACATATACACAAATAAAATTTAGAATGTAACTGTACGAAAGATTTAGAATAATTGTACCAAAAGTATAAGCCTTTTGGCGGTCTTTTTGATTTATGAGTTAACAATTTAATTTCAACTTTATAATTGTATTGGTTTTTGATAAAATAAAAATTGTGAATAGCTGTAACGATTTAGTTATTGTTGAACTAACATTATCGACATTTAATTGATATAATGTAGAGTAAAAAAGAAACAGTTACGAGTATCATGTCTATGTAGATATGGTATCAGAGCCCAACCAAATATTTTCTATATGCTCTTGCAGAAAACCATCATCTTTTTAAAATTAGCATTGAAACATGAAATTACAAAAACCGCCAAATTGTTTTTGATGAGGTTAACTTAGGTTTAGTAATTCAAGTAACAGATCGTATGCTACACGGAGAGAAAACCTTAGTATTAGATTTAGCAATTATTTTGCTAGTTCTAACCAAATAAGAAAATGAGAAATATTTGCTTGGTGTAAGCAATTTAAATCTAATTTGAGTAAGTAACATTAAAAATTAGCATTCAACCGCATAATTAAAGATTTTGTTCGATTTTCACAAAATTAGAACTCATAATTTGAATTAAGTATAACATACTTGAACTAAACATAATTAGTTTAAAGCGTGATTTAAGCACTTTGTGCTTAAAGTCAGAAAACACTTTTTAGATATATTTGTTTAGTATACAGATATTAATTTTGGTATTTCAATTCTAAATTCTCCTTAATCTAAAACAGTAAACCATCAACCAGTACTTAATATAAGCAAACAAAATTAAAAATTCATTGCTAGTATAAAAATATAATTTTAAGAAATTCGAAACTCAATTCAGCTAAATGTCATTCAGTACATTTAACTATTTTGGGGATTGTGAGGTACTCGTACAAACGAAAATTAATGTAAATAAATAAATGGCTAAATGCTAGTATTTACGACATCTCTTCTGCCGTGCTAAGAAAAAAGGTCATAAGCGCGAAAAGTCGAAAAATGCGAAATACCCATATTTCTACTTTTTTTAAAAGTCAAATATCGTTCATGAAATGCCATTAAATCACGTTATTTATTAGTCAAGTTTCATATAACGACATGGCAAATAAAAATAATAGAAAAATTTAAATTACTTTAAACTACAAAAAGGCAGATGTGACTTTTTTTCTTAGCACGGCAGATTTAGTACCTAGCCTAGCCTTCCTTTTTATAAATCAATCTAAAAAGGTTTTGATGAAGAAAGCCGATTATAAAATTATAAAAAAACACGGGCCTACAAAAAAATGATTAAATTTTTTTTTATTTTATTGAACAGTGTATCTGAAGTATTTTTGGCGCTGAACCCGAATCTGGCCACAGAATTATCCTATCACGTCAGGTTTATGAGATATTCTAACCTAAATGTGTCAAAAAGCATCTTGACACTTTTTCACTATTAATAACTCAAGGCTAAAAAGAGTTAGGCAACCGAATAGTATTAAGCGTTCCAAAATCTACGGAAAACCATATAGCTAGTACGCATAAGAAAATTAAACGAAATCTTTTTATATTAACAAGTTCTCAGTCTCATATGTTCTCAGTATGCATGATCTAAGAATTTCCTAAGCACGCATAACTTATATTCATTCTCATTTTGTAACTAATAGATCTGCAGTGTGGTCGTATATTTTGTCACGCTTAATAAGATCCGGTGTTAGATTTGCCGTAATTCTTTTGGGCCTTGAGTTATTTTAAGTGCAAAAGTAGCAAAAACATACTTTTTGACCCTTTTAGGGTAGAATATCTAAAAAACCTGACGTGATAGGGTTATTCTGTGTCCAGATTCGGATTCAGTGTAAAAATTACTTCGGATACGACTGTTTATCAAAAAAGAAACAAACCCATGCAGGCCTGTGTAATTAATGTGAGAATCGAAGGCCAGACTAAAAATGAAAAAAAAAATCGTTATCTGCACATTTTTGTTGTCTTTGATGACGTTATGTTTAAGATCAACTACAAAAGGTCCTATAAAACTGTTTAATTAACTTTGAAAAAAATCTTAATTGAATACAATTTAGAAAAATTCAAAATTTCAAAATGTATTCACGGAGTTTTGAACTTGATATCATTCGTATTACATACCTCAACTCTAACATATGAGCTATTCAAGAATACATCAATTTATTCTCTGTTAAGATATAAAATAATTAAGGATATAGTTCAGGATAAGAGATCAAATTGACCCGGATTTAAAAATTTACGATGTTTTGCTATTATCTTTACCTTAATACAGTGCAAACCCGTGTCTAGCAACTCTCAATAACTGCAACTATTCAATAACTACGACATATGAAATTGTACTCTAAAAATCTTTAAAATTGCAAAAAATTAGAAATTGAATCTCAATAACTGCAATTTGTTGTTTGTTCGATTTCCCATCATTATTAAATTAATAATAAGAAAGAAACATACCAATACACACATTCGGACATTCAGTGCATTAATTTCACACCAAAAATATTGATTTTTTAGCACGCAAAATGTGTGTGACCTACTTGTTTTGAGTAGAGGTCGTGAGGTCCCACTGCATTGAATGCGCCCAATATGTAGATATTTTTGCAAAAATTTTGACTTATTTCATAGTAAAAATGTATATCCGATATTTGCAACAACTTCGCAATTTGCAACTCCAGCTTGACTTCAATAAAACTTCTTATTATCCTCGAATAGCGATTTGCTATTTGTCTGTCTAAAATTCAGCCAAGAATCTTATCTATATATTTCATCTAACCTAATAAACTAATGATTCCCACAAAAAAGAACTGAGATGTACTAATTAATTCGCTAATTGATTACCAATTTCCCAGAAAAATCGGTGCTTTTCAAGCTTGGGTTCATCAATTTGTCATACACATACTCCGAAAAATAAACTAACAATTTTCCGTTGACAAAGATTAGTCTGCTTTTTTTTGCAATAAGGCAAATAATGGGTTTTAACCGAACTTCTGTAAAATGGGGATTACATTTTTATTATTATTCTAAAGAGAATTTATTTCCGTAATTTTTACAGTTATTTCTCAATAAAAAAAAACAAAAATTAAAAAAACTTTATGCTTAAAATTAGTAAATATTAGGCAGAATGTAGCATACCGAAATAATTTATTTTGCCATAAAATTAATTTAAGTTTTAAAAGATAAAATTTATTATATAAAAGTTAAATTTGGATTTTATTTGCTTGAATTTAAAAAAACAGATCGTAGTTGTGCAACGATCGTGAGCATCATTGTCATTCTCCTAAGTCAATTTGCATCGACAGGTTGTATACTTTTTACATTTTTTAGTTTACATAAAGTTAAAGTACTTGTAGTTTAATTTATAATTCTAAGTGAAATTCTAATTCTAATAAAAGTGAAAGTTGGTGCAAGTGTTTTTATTAATTACTATGGAATCGGCTACTGCTGGTGCTACATATTATTACATGCAAACCGCGCAGCAGAAAGAACAATTAAAGGATTTATTGAATTTGTGGGATTTGGGGTGTCTTTTCCAACAATTTATTGGTAAATTTATTTATTTTAGTGATGTAATTAATAATAACTAAGTGCGTTATTAATAATAACTGTGGTCAATGTATGGCTCTTTGTTTTTCATAGTGCGATTTTCTTTTCGAAAAATAATTTTAATTTTGTAATTCGTAATACACCATGCGGTTTTTTGAATATGGCGGACAAAAAAAATTATAATATTGTATCATAATATCCCGTTAGGTTTTTTAAAGTATATGGTGGAGTAAAGAGTAAATAGCGTGAACGAAATTTTATTTTGTGGTATATGTATACATATACATATGTACATATATACATATATGCATTTTTCATGTTCCAGTAAACCACACTAGCTGAAACACATTACAGTAGACTCCCGTATAACACGAGTTCATACAACACGATTTCATACAACGCGTTAAAAAAAGTGCGACCACTTTATTCGTACAACACGATTGCTGTATAACGCACTATCATAGAAAAATAACAAAGAGAACAGAAACTAAACAAAAATAGTGAAGCAAATTCAAAAACCAAGATGGCCGAAAAATTCATGATGGCCGACAAATTCTTTGGTTTTTTTTTCAGTAGCGTCGCATATTTCTTTAGGTTTTATGCAACTAGTAATAATTTATGTAAATGACGTAGGGTAAATATATTAAAGGAGCATAATTAATATAAAAAAGTTATTGTTATAAGTGAACCAACATAATTATAATAATAATACTTATGTGTGTTGTATAAAAAATGGTTTCCAGTTACTATAATGAACATAAAAATACCAATTTAGAACATACCTAAAGTATTAAAACTTTTAAAACTTGTAATAAAGTCATATGGAATGCAAGATCTGACTTCAACAAATTTAAAAACAATCAATACACTTGTAATACAATTTTCTCATATGTGATTTCGTTCATTAGACTCCCCTAATATTGAATATAACGGGACGCCTATGTTTTTTTTGCTTTCGTCATGTTGCCATGACGATTCATATGCATGGTCAAAATAAGATTTTTGTGTGAATGAAACTTGAAATTTTTACTTTAATTACAATTTTATGAAATAAATTTTTTTTAATTTTGTATTTTGAACATTTTAAAACATAGTGATTTTACTAATGTGTACAAAATAAGTGTAAAAAATTCGAAAATATTTAAAATGATTGTGTACAAGTGTTATAAATATTTGTAAACAAATAAAAATTTATTTACCGGTGAAATGTAATCCCTTTTTTCTCAATTTTTACTTTATATCTGGTATTTTTGCACTTACACACACAACACCTATGCATGATTTTAACAAATAAATTTATTTTTTGAAAGTACACTTTTATTTTTCATTCAAGAAATGCCTTATAAACTTTAAAAAACTAAAACCGCAAATGACAAAATTCCTCTAACCAATATGGCGTTGGTAAATATAGAAAGAGACAAAACAAAAAAACTGGCTTCAATTGTTTTTATGATTTTATATGGGATTTTTGTTTTATCTTCAATCCTTTTGTTTATAATCTGTGCGCACTATAGAATAAAAATCCGGAATATTCCATTCATTTCATTTTTATCCATTCCTTTTTGTTAATTCATTTCGTTCAACGAGATTTCCTATAACGCGATTTCTTACAACGCGGAACATATTATTCGCGTTATACGGGAGTCCACTGTATATTTATAACGTAACCGAATGATGCACAAGGGTTTGCCTGTTATTCTCAAATTTATCTCGCTGTGTATCCGATTATATTCTGTTGCGATATGGCTTTGTGTTACCTCTGGTCGTCCAATTCTACTCTATAAATAGATATTATGATTTATTGAAACTTAAAAAAAACTCTAAGGCCCGATTTTATGAACGACGATAAATAATTAAAAATCCGCGAGTAACGATTAATCTTCAACCGAGGATTTTTTTTTTCGTCGATTCTATGAACGACGATAAATAATAATTAATGCTTGGTTTTATAGCAGTTTTACAGCAGTTTTTTGTATGAGGGGCAACACTTTTGTTTGACGTTTATGTTTTTGTTTACTAACATTTTTATTATTTATTTTGATTAAAATCTTTATTAAATATTAAAAACAGAGCCACCACCTTCTGAACCGGAGATAGAGGTCCGCGTTATTTATAATGAACCAGTAACAACTGTCCACAACGCGATGGAACGTTTTTCTGATGACAGAACAAGAAAAATAATAATTCAAAATTTATAATCAGTTCATAATAATCAGTTTTTTATTTAAGTTTTTTTTATATCCATATATACATAGAATAAAGTATCTAAAATACAGAAAACTATCTATAAATTGGTTTTTTAAATACAAAACAAACAAAAAATTATTTGGCCGACGGCACACAAAATTTTGAAAATTGAGACGTCAAAACATCAAAATGAACAACAACAACTTTTTTATCCTCTGATTTAGACACCAAAAACAGAAGATAAATCAGAGGATAAAAAAAAATCCGAGGATTAATTTTCTTATTTATCGTCGTTCATAAAATGCAAACGACGATTAATCCGAGGATTAATCTTCTATCCGCGTTCATAAAATCGGGCCTAAGTATCCTAATATTTATTTATGCCAATATGAAAATGTGCGTCTTATTTTAATTGCTATTTGTTTTTCATTTACTTGTAGACTTTTAATGTATTAACTCAATTTATTTATAGATATGGGAGTGGATGTTGAATCCTTAAAATTTATAAAAAAAGATGATTTAGTTGCGTTATTTACCCCACAACAGTTTGGTGTTATGGTCAAATTTCGAGCAAGAATTAAGGAATGGCAAATCCAAAACGTAAGATCAGAATATTTTCCCTTATACTCTTAAATGTAAATATTGTTCAGAAAGAATCAATAAACTGGTAAAATGTGCTTTGGGCCACCCCGTGCAACTATAAATAAATTCAAAATGTATACATACACATGAATATTTAAACATACGTTTTTGTTTCCGAAAACAAAATTTTAAGTGCAAAAGTTATGTACTTTTAGTGTGACTACAACATAAAATATTTTTCAAATCCATTAATATTATACCTTCAGTATTTTACAGCATTTTGTAACATAAACTAATGACTAGACTAGGCCATGTAGATTCAAGTCGTTCAAAAACAAGAATATATGCATATACTATTCTACAATTTGTATTAACATATACCATAAACTTTAGGAAATGACATGAGAAATCTGAACTAAACATCGAATTTATAAGATACCAAAAGTTTAAACGGAAAATACCAAGGGATAAATATTAATGGATTTGAAAAATATATTAACATGGTATTATTGTCACTAAAAGGTTGTAACGCGAATGATTGCTTTGGTGCACATGCTTGAAATCCGGCGTACTCAGGGCTGGGAGGATTCTTTTTAAATTCATGGCAACCAGCATTACAAAAAAATGATTCATGTGCAATTTGTTACTTAAAAAAAAAGATTAATCACCCAAATATCATTACTACGACGCAACTGTTTTCCACCACACGCTCTCCGATCCTTCCCAATCACAAAAAAAATTAACAACACATCTTCATTATTTATACGTTCAAACCATTATATTTGAAGTTTAAACAACCTAATCTAATTATTACTAATTTTACAGAATTTTGTTTTTTATTACTATTACTATTATTCTTATTTTTATTTTTATGTAATTCAAGATTAATCAAATCTGCACAAACAAAACAAAAATAAATTTATTAAAAATCAAGCCGTTATATTCACAAAGCACAACAAAAAGCGCGAACGTAATGCGCGCCACGGTTTATAATACAACGGTGAATCATGCGTAAATCAGTTGGGTTATTTGTTTAAAAAAAGTAATAATTTTTTTTTTCTTTTTTTTTTTTCTGGAATAGTATTTATGTCAAATTGTCCTAAACGTGTAAATAAAACCAAAATATAAAGAAATACAAAAAGAGAAAACTCACCAACAAACTCCGGAGCGCTCTGGTGTTGATGGCCGAATAATATCGGTTAACCTAAATCTTAGGAAAAAAAAACGTTAGGAGAATTGACCGCGCCAATGCGCCAATACCATCCACTTCACGTCAATGTTATTATTTTTTTTATTTTTTTTAATTTGTTTGATTTTTCAAACCAACTGACTACACAAACTATCGGTTTATAGAAATGACCGCGTAACTGTCATTGAACAAACCACTAGTCTTTAAAAAAAAAACGTTGTACACTAACGGAAACTTGATTTATATTATTATATTTTTTTTTTGTATCACTAAACTAATATTATAACTAACTCAAAGACACTTAAACTATTACACAAAATTTTATCATTTTTCTTAAATTTTCAATGGCCGGCACCGACAACTGCCTCGCGTCACATATGACGACAATGGATGCAGAAATTCCTATTTTCTGTTGTTTTTTAAATTTTTAATTTTTATTTTTTTGTGGGTATGTGTATCCGATATTTCTGGAAGGTAGGCTTGATTAACCAACACGTGAGGCCACCGGAATCCCACCCGGCTATCTTTTAGCTCGGCCGGCCTTACACCACCAATAATTTGTTGGAATTTATTTTTTTTTGTGTCTAAACTCAAGATGCCTACACCAAAACAAAAATAAAATATGTATTGCTTTAAATCACGACCGCTTTAATTTTATTTTACTTTTACATATTGTTTTTAAAACATACCTTATCCGTTGTTTTGTTTCGTCAAAAACAAATACACTAACATCGATAGGCCAATAAATATTTCAATATCCAAAAATAAATTATTGATATATATATTATATTAGTTAACAGCGATGCGCTGCACCAAACGACTTGAATTCAATTAACTGACGAGAAGCGAGAACACGTAGAAGTTAAAAAAAAACATACGCGAAATCAGATCGGCCAGCGAATACAAAATAACGGTATTATTCGATCAACATTTTTGAAGCGGATGAACACAAACATTACTACCCCTCATTACCTATTCATTATCGTAAGCTCATTATAAAGCTGATAACTATAAAAATTGATCACTGCTAAAAAGCAATACATAATCATCATTTAGGCTATTTCTATGTTGTGGAGAAAATTAATATTTACCATAATATAACTTGGCTATTAGTTATCTTGGATATTTAAAAAAAAACGACCGTTACAAGGTATCTTTCAGAGGAGCCTCTTAGCAATTCTGTAGACAAGCTTTTCTTTCGCTTCAACTAACATGTATATGTAAGTATTTTTTACTTCAGGGTATCGAATGTATGGTTGATGAAACGGATTATTTAAAAAATATATCAACTTGGATTACGAAATTTGGAGAGTCTCATTTATCAGAAACTAGAACTAGTATATCTTCAACATTATCGAATTTTTCTGAAATATCTTCTGGAAGTTCGCCGTTACCATCTCCTTCGCCAACTGTATCAACACATTGGAATAATTTATTTGTAAGTATAATTATTGTTATTAAATAATTTTATTCTTCGTGGAACCTATTACCTAATCCATAAAATATATGAAACAATTTTTTATTTGTTTCCAAACATAGTTAGTTATTATAAATTATATTTCGCCATTAAGGCCATTTTCAAAATATATAACAATAAAGTTTTATATGTATTTACAAAATATTGTGAAATTTATATACTTTTGTTATAAATTTGTTATTTAAATAAATAATACGAATTAAAATCTACTTCACAATTTAATATTTGGTTCTGAAGCTACAACCAAATATTAAGTTTTGAAGTAGATTTTAATTAATGATTTTATTTTGTTAAATTTTTTAATTATTTATCTAATTTTTGATATTTATTTAAATATGATTCAATAAATTTTTATTAATAAAAAATTTAAAACAAAAGAATAAATTTTATAATGTTTTTAAATGTAAAACTTTACTGTTATTTATGTTGAAAATGGCCTGAATGCCGAAATATAATTAATAATAACTAACAATTTTATGTTTGGAAACAAATAAAAAATTGTTTCAATTATTTTATGGGGCAGGTTCCATGAAGAATAAAATTATTTAACAATTTGCACCAGCTGTTAAAGCTATATGAATTATTGTTATAACTATTACAAAGTAACTGTAAATACAATTGATTTAATTTTAGGAAATCGATTCATATTTATTAACAACTGGGACAGATTTACAAGAAGCTTTCAACAAAAACCCGGAAAATTTACCATCACTATTAAGAGATAAATTAATTAAGGACATAGTTCAGCATTACATCAGTAACAAAATATTTATGCATGATGCGGAATTTACGAACGTTACGAAGCAAATTCTGAATAAATTTCCGAAAGAAGATTCAGATTTTTATTTTTCAAACAAAGGTACCTATAGATCAGGGCGCCTTTATACTACTTATAGAAACTGTGTCGCCAAGCTGCGCAAATCTGGATTGTTTCCTCGAGAGAAACTACAGAAAAAACAGAAACGTACTCCTTCGAATCAAGTCCAAGAATTAGATTGTCGCGAGGAAAACCAAACCTGGCTAAACGTTTATTCAGAACCTTGGGAAACTGTTTTGTCTAAGTGGACAGATACTACCAGTGCAAGATTTAGTCAAATTAAAACTGCAGGACATTACGTAACAAAAATTTTGGAGGCTTGGTCGAAATATACTCATAATCAAGGTGCGCAACTTGTAAGTTTCAAATATAATAATTTTAAAGAAATACTTATTTTAGTAATCAATTTTTGTACGTTTTTCTAGGTTGATGTCGATTTTGAATATTTGTTTAAACTGAAAGGAAATGCTTTAATCTTAAAGTGGAACCAATTTTGCACCGATATCATTCC
This sequence comes from Tipula helvola, assembly GCA_963556165.1. NCBI lineage: Eukaryota > Metazoa > Arthropoda > Insecta > Diptera > Tipulidae > Tipula > Tipula helvola. Next base: position 102,744,107 of record OY744482.1, read on the forward strand.
TATTTTTAGAAGATTGGTTAAAGACAAGTTAAACTCAAAACAAATAGTTGAAATTGAGAACCAAATAAATAAAGGTAATTATTTCGTATTTTTTGTAAACTCATATGTGTTGGTACCTTTATCACATTCATTAATGGCTGCTGTTATTGACGTTAGATCTGATCCAGGTCAAATCGCGTTTATGAAACGGTTAAGAGAAGCAAACGGCTGCCCGGCTTAAAAGGTTGATCCAAAAACAATAGCTTGTTCAATTTTTGTTGTTGCTTTCAACAGCCACAACTCTTCACGCATAGTGATCCGAATCAGATCAAAGTTTACATTAAAAACAATAACAAAAATGTATCAAAGTTTTGTTTTTGGATCAAAATTTTGATCCGAGTAATTCTTTTATTGCTGGTCGTTTCATGAAACATGATCTGGTCCGGATCAGATGGTTGAAATGCGGCTACTATGTATTCCGATCTGATAGTAATTTTTATATAATTCAGAAATTTTGTGTAGAAGAAAGAGAAGAACCAATTTTGTTTCATAATGAAAAAAACCTGTTAAATGGGTTTTACTTTCAGATCGGAATAGCAAGTAGATATACTGATGTGAATCCCTATCCGTAAAGAAATGTGATTTATATATTGATTGTTAGTAAGCACGTTTTGAAATGAAAATTTTATATGGAAAGCTGAATTTAAAATACAAAAAGATAACAAAATATGATATTCCAATAATAAAAAAGACAGGTTAAAATGAAAAAGATATTTGAGACGTATTAAATAACTTTTTACATTAACTTTGGAAATTTTTCTAAATTATCATAACAAGATCTTACTTAATAAGAAATAATCTATTTTTAAGAAGTTACTTATTCAATTTTTTTTCAACAGATTTGAAAGACTTCGAAATATTAAAAATTCTGCATGCAGCACTTGTTCCATCAGGGTTTGTTAAGGATAAAGAAAAAAAAATTTGGAAATTCAGCATTGCCGACAGCCAGGCTTCTTTTATTAAACTGGTTCACAGTATCACCGATCTGAATACTGAAAGGAACAAAAGGTGTGAACAATACGCTAGATACGGTATGACTTCTCAACCATGCATTTTTATTTTACATCAAGGTAACAGCTACGATTTCTATTGTACATACGAATCAATTATTTATAAACTAGATTCATTGTTATCTGCTCTATTAACTGCGTTTAAAATACATTACGTGTTTAATTTGCAATATCAACTTGAGTCAAAGCTAGTATGGCAATTTATTCAACATTATTTTTTTGAAATATTTTTAGAAGTAGTGCCAACAGCGGTCTCAGGACTTATCCTTCAGTTAAAAAAGTCATGAAACGTTAATTAAAACATAATTAAAAATGTATTTGTGTTTTGAATGTAAACAAGGATTTGATTCTTTGAATATATTAAAAATTCATTTTAAATATAATCATATGTTTCCTATTAATTATAATTACAAGTGCGGACAAATTGGTTGTCCTCGAGAATTTTCAAATTTAAGAATATTTATAAGACATTTATACACGTGCCATAATAACGAACACTTTGATGAGAACCTGGATGTTCCAAATAACATACAATTCGAAACCATTAATAACAAATCTTCGAATACTCCGATACCTTTCGACTCTTCTCCACAATCAATTGATATTTCAGACGTTGTTAAGAAAATTTCACAAGATTCTCTAGCATTTGTATCAAAACTACATAGTTATAATAATTTAACAAACACTATAATTAGAGATATTTTACATGAATTGTCTGAAAATATTCATAATATTTTTCATTTAGTGCAGCAAGTAGTTCTACCTGAAATAAAAATAGAAAAGGTTACAGTTATAAGAAATATCCTAGACATTTGTGCTAACCCCTTCATTAATATTAATAGTGATTATAAAGTAATTAAATGCTTACAAGAACATAATTTGTATAAACCTCCAATTCAATTTTCAATTGATGAAAGTGTCACCGAAGTGTAATAAAGAAGGGTATTACGAAATTTGAGAAAAAAAAAGTTACGGGTACACTTATGCCAATTGAATTTCAAATTAAAAAACAATTTGAAATGCCAAAAATGTTGCTTAATACTTTAGAATATATAAAAAACTTAGAAACGTCTCAAGATGGAAAAATTTCAAACTTTGTTCAGGGTAATTTGTGGAAAAAGAAAAAAAGTTTATTCCAGGATAAGTTAGTAATACCATATTTTTTATATTATGACGATGTTGAAGTCAATGATCCTATTGGATCTCATACAGGTAGCCAGACGATTTCTGCATTTTTTTATAATTTTGCCGTAATGCCTCTTAGTCAATCTGCAAAACTGGATAATATTTATACTGCTATGTTTCTTAAGACATTATTTTTAAAAAAATATGGTGCTAATGTCTGTTTGCAAAATCTGATTAAACAAATAATTGACTTGGAGGTAAAAGGTTTGGAAATTACTGCAGAAAATAATACATATCAAGTGTATTTCGTATTAGGTTTAGTTATAGGGGATAATAAAGCTATTAATGATTTATTGTTATTTTCAAGATCGTTTAGCCACAACTTTTTTTGCCGATTCTGTGTTATGCCAAAGAAAGACACTCAAAAGTCTACTTGCTCGAACAAAGCCCTACTACGGGATATAAATAAATATAAACAACAAACTGAAATCATTAATTATAAGGAAACAGGAATAATAGGGAATTCTAACTTTAACCAAGTACCATCGTTTCATGTCACTGACAATTTTTCAGTTGATGTAATGCATGACGCTTTTGAGGGAATTATAAAGTACGGTTTAGTCAACGCCTTAAATTACTTTATTGAAAATAAATTTTTTGATTTAGTAACGTTTAATTATAGACTAAAATATTTTAATTATGGGGAAATAGAAAACGGAAATAAATGTGCCAATATTAAAAACGAACACTTAAAAAATAAAAAACTACATTTAACTGCACGAGAATCCTATACCTTGCTACATTTCTTCACGCTTTTGGTTGGTGATTTCATACCAAGTAATAATAAAGTTTGGTCATATATATGTCATCTCGAGAAACTGATAGATTCTATGTTGCTCTTTGCTTATTCTCCGGATGATATTAATGATTTGTCTAATAATATTCAGAAACATCATACACTATTTCTAAATAATTTTCCAAATGAAACTTTGAAACCCAAACATCATATAATTACTCACTATCCAATGATAATATCAAATTCCGGGCCTATTAAACATCTATGGTGCATGCGTTTCGAGTCTAATAATAGAAGATTAAAGAATTACACAAATGTATGTGGGAGTCGGTTAAACTTGTCTTTCTCTATTGCTAAGAAACATAGTATGCGATTTAGTTACCTAATGCAACATTCAAGTACTCATCAAAATGAATTAGTTTTCAAAAATTATAATAATACAATAAATATTAGTGATAAGATTTATTTTAAGAACGCAAAAATTTACTTTACTTCTGAAGAACTGCAATCATTAAAATTTTGTACTACAATTAACGTAGATTCTATTCAATATAAGATCGATTACTATTTATTTAAGAGTAATGTATTTTATAAGATAGTTGATTTAATTTTGTTGAAAGGCAGTATCATTTTAGCTTTAAATCAAATGAAAATGAAACACAATAATCAATTTAATTGTTTTGAAATAATCGAACCTTATAACAAATTTTATTTCGAGAAACCATCATTTTTTAATTATAAGCCAATTCAGGAATTTCAGATACCCAATAGTAACAAAAAATGTATTAAAATTAAGTATATGTGAATAAACATTAATAAATAAAAATTTAATTGTGTTTTTATTGTAATATGGAAAGAGGATTGGAATCTAGGTCAAACGAAGAATAGTTGAAAACAATAGTTATTGAGTATTCAAATGCGAAAAATAAGTTTCCATTGCTTGATGTTGCTACCTTAATAAGCCTAATTTAAGAATAAAATTCGCTTAAATTTACTACTAGAATCATAAAACAAGCAAATGTTACTTGATTATATCAACAAATAAGACTAAAATTTTACTACCAAAATGCTTAAAATAAACTTAAATTGCTTAATTGAACCAGTATAAAGAACTAAACTTTTATTACGAAAATGCTAAAAACAAGCTTGAAATGCTTGGTTATACAAGCAAATAAGATCAACATTCAGCAAATATAAAGATAAACATGGGAAATTAATGCTCAATATGATTTTAAAATTTTCGGTTTAGTTAAGCAAATTATGCTGAGATCTCGTTTATTATGCTTAAGCTTTGTCAGAACATTTGCTAGTATTTCACAAAACAATACTCGATTTAAGTATTCTCAATATTCTATTTAAATTCTGTATTTCTGAAAATAAACTTAGAAGAACTAGAATTTCTTTTATTTTGTGCTGTTTTCATACAAGTACTTTCTAAGTTTAAGTTTACAAAATTCAAATTCTGTTTTGAACGAATTAATTAAAATATACTCAATTTATGCAAATTTAGAATAAGACCGATTCCGATAGCATATTTGCGCAAAATAAGTACAGTAAACGCATATTTTTCTCTCCGTGTAGTGTTACGACAGGTGATATCAACCAATATCTATACTCAAAATGAGAGGGATTCTTTTTGGGGGGTTCAATGTTATGAATTTACGTCTATTTGAGAATTGTATATTCGCAAATGTCGTCAATAGCTTTCGACGAGACAATGTAGACAAAATTCGTAGACAAATAAAATTTTATTTTTGATATGGTTTTTCTTTGAACATATTGACTTCAACAATTATTGTAAGCTCAGTTTGGTCGGAAATTGTTAAATGCTCGGCTTAATTGCATCAATTATTGTTGAAAATGTTCCCCAGTGATGGTTTCGTTAGGCTGCGGAGTAGCTCATAGCAGTTCACTTCGAACTGATTCCACCAGATGCACGCAGCATTAGCTTCTTGCCATGAATATTCGGTTTGGCTATCTTGACGTTGATGCATAAAACCCAACGATTTTCTGCGCTTTGGGTTGTTGAAGTGGATCCACTTTTCGTCCCCCGTCACGATTCGATGCAAAAACCCCTTCCGACTTTGTCTTTGGAGTAGTTGACGTCTCTTGGCTTCTGTCCATATGCAACCCAATTGCCTTATTTTTGTACCATACCCATGAACTTGAGACGGTTTGCAATCGCTTGTATAGAGGCACTCCCAAAGTTTCAGCGAGCTCCTCTTGAGTTTGGCATGCATCTTGGTCCAATAACGTCTCTTACTCAGCGTCTTCAAACTTTACTGGCCACCCTGTGCATGCTTTATCACTGGTGTCAAAATCGCCACTTTTAAAATGCTGGAACCAGTACTCACATAATTGTATTCCTAACAATACTGTTGGCAGCTTATCATTCCAATTATTCGTTTTACCATGTGACTTCAGCGATTCTTTTATCCGAAGATGCAAAATCTCTACCATACCGTTAGCTTGGGTGTGATACGGAATTGTTCGAATTCTGTGGATTCCTTAGAATTCTATAAGGCCGTAAAAGAGTTTTGAACGAATTGAGTGCCCTGATCGGTTGTCAACCTTAGGGGTATTATAAAACGTTTTGGCTACGGTAATAGCGGACATATCTAATTTAACATAGGACCGAGCGATGTCCTCAAGTAGCCTCGTTTGTATTGGACTTGTGTCCGTTTTTGAATCTAAGCCTGAGGTGAGCGGTTTTTGTTCAGTGAAAACTTGCTTGACCTTCAACAAAATATTTCAATTGTTTTATTATTTCCGCCGTTGTCAACTTTTTCAAAAAGAAACCAAGTGGACGCCAAGAATCGACTGCAAACTGCTGAAGAACGCCAGCCACTGACTGCTATATTCGAAGCGTTGCACATGTAATATTGATAGTTGCTGATGGATTCATAAAAATCAACAAGGTTGCGGATGAAAGTTCATTTTTGATTTTTTTAAATTATTGATCACATTCTTCGGATTATGCAAAATCAGCTATATTTTTCTCTTTTACAGTGAGAGCTGTTAAGTGCCTGTGAAGTGGACAAAAAAGTTCGGCTAATTTCGGTATAAATCTGTGATAGAAGTTAATCATTCCGATAAACCTTTGTAACTGTTTATTTGTAGCTGATTGTGGAAAGTTTATTATTGCTTCCACTCTTCTTTTTGAAGGAAGTATACCATCAGACTTAAAAAATCGATTTCTTCTTTTCTGGCTTAATTTTAATACCATAGGCCGATAACTTTTCGGATAATTGCCTCAGATGAGCGATATGTTCTTCATGAGTTTTGCTGGCAAACCAAAATGTCATCTATGTGTTCGAATACAAATGGCCAACTTCGAGTGACTGTGTTTATAAACCGGTGGAATGTTTGATATTCATTTTTCAGACCAAATGCTCTCCGAGGAAACTCAAACAATAACCTTGCTACGGTTATTTGATAGTTAGCTCTACGGTTATTTGATATTTTGCAACCCAATAAATTTTGAGAAAAATTTTGAATGTGCGCGGGATAGGATATCTTTTCGGCACTGTTATAGCGTTAAACCTACGATAATCACCGCAGGGCAGCCAGTCTGCTGAATATTTTTTCTGCACCATATGCAACGGTGACGAGACTGAAGATGAAGATTCACGACAAATTCCAAGTGCGTCTATAGTTTTGCAATTTTTTCTTTGATCGGGTTTAATCTACGTTGACGGGAAAATGGAAAATGTCCATATGTTAAAATATAGTGGCGAACGAAATGCTTTGTAGGGTGTTGAAAATTGAGAGGTTAGACCATAGTGAATCGAACTCTTTTAACAATTGCCTAAATGTGTCACCTATATTGATTATAATTTTAGGGACGGTGTTTGATCATGCTTTGGTAAACAATTAACCGACATTTTTGTATTTCCATCAAGTATCTTCTTTCGCTTGAGATCCACTATGATCCCAAATTTTGAAAGAAAATCCGCCCCTAATTGAAACCAAAAATAGGTGTATACATTTTCTTCGCAGCCCTATATTTACACTAAGTATATATTGGAATAGTGGGCACATCCGCTCCTGTATCACTCACGATGAGTGAGTAATCCTCTTTTTTATGTGATCATGTGTTGTGTGGTGCGATCGTGTGTTGGGTTGGGCGACCATGTGAATCTCTGAGCATAGCGTTTGTTCCCCCCCAAAGCAGGCTGCGATGAGGGGCGCCACGCTATCTGTGTTGTTCGACTTGGGATGACGGTGTCCGCTCCTGGGGGTCTTGATTGGGTCTGTCTGGAGGGCGCCCTTCCATCCCTTATTGGCATCGGCCACCGCCGCGACTGGGAAATGGCATCCCGGTAGGCGGCCCAACGATAAGGGGGCCTTTTAGGCAGACATGATGGAGATCGTCGGGGCTTGAGCTGTCATCCCTGGTCGAACGCACCCTGTTATTATTACGTAAGCCACTGTGGTTGTGGCAAGGCAGTTTAATTCTCTTGTCCCTTCGATTTTCGCATGCGGTTATTCAAGCATGGAAGTATGTCTGGGAATCCCCACGCCGCACCGTGAGCTCTAGCCAGCTACTATACCGCACCAGACCGCTATTCCCATGTTTGTTAGCGTAACCAAAGGTTTTGCTTTGCAAAACCTGCGGTTACGTTACATTTTTTATTGTTATTCTGACCAAATAAGAAAACTCGTGTGTTTTTACTTTTTATTTTGACAATTGATACTCGTTATTCGATTTATCATTTTTGGCATCTTTTGAACTTTATATATTGTGTATATGTATATGATGGTATATTTTGCATTACATAAAATCGAAAAGATTAATGTTGAAAAAGTACCGTTATTTTATGTGTTATAGCGAGCTAGATCTATGGATCGATTTTGACCGCTAGATGGCGTAGCTACCAAAATTTTAAAAGTGTTGATAGAACATTTCAAAGCTGAAAGTTCAATGTTTCAAACAAGCTATAAATCACGTTTGTTAGACTTAGTTTAGCTGCTATAAGGCTTCAAAGTTGAAAAATGATAATTTTTTCCATTTCTTTACAGGAAAAATGGTTTAAACTGAAAAAAGATAGAAACAAATATTGCTTCCAGTAATGATTTTGAAATGCAATTAAGCAAAGCTTCAAATAAGTCTTAAAGCAAACAACTATGTAGCACAGATTGGCTACTAAAAGGTTCGAAATTTAAAAAAGGAGAAGCATCTTGTTTGTACCTATAATTTTGTACTTAGTTAATACTTAATTGCCAACAAAATGTAGTGTTTTTCGTAAATTTTTTGAGTGAAATTAAATCAAAGTAAATGAAAAGTGAAAGTAAATCAAACGATGGTACATCCGCAGTGCTGTAATCCATTCAATTTGGAAAATCATAAAATTTTAAAAACTAAATCGAGAGCTGTTAGCACAGCATTGGCTGAAAAGGAGGCCAAACAGTATGTGCGAATTCAAGAAGGACTACTGATAAAAATTTGCAATATATTTAATCAGAGAATTACAAATTAAACAACGTGGTACTATTAATAATTCCAGCAGCGGAACCTTTGCCATCAATCACCTCCGCTTGCACACTTTCGTCATCAAACACTAGCGCCTCAGATCAATCGGGTCCGATATCAATACCACCAACAGAAGCTCCAAAAGAAGTGTATCATGAGGGGTTCTCTGAATTTTTTATACGATTGGGTGGATCGTCAGTCAGAAAATACAAGTTCGTTGATTCAGGCTATTGTCAAAAACAACTAGAAAAAGTAGTAAAACTCAAAGAATCTAAAGAATATTTTGAAAACATACAATCGGCATGAGACATCTTACGCAAATCAAGTGTCAGAATCTATAAAAACTAAACCAGGAACCTCTTCTGACAGAATTACTATAATAGAGGAATTCTACCGAAGTATCGATATCAGTCGTCATTTTCCTGGGACAAATGATTGCGTTAGTGTTCGTAATTCTAATGGAGGATGAATTAAATAGTAGAAAATGATAGTTTTATGTAGTTTAGCCGAGGCGTACTAGCATTTTTTAGAACAAAACCCAATTGAAACTATTGAATTTTCTAAATTTGCGGAATTCCAGAGAAGTGCATATTAGCTGAACAAGCTGGTACACATTACACTTGTGTACGAATAATTCATCAGAAAAATAATTTATTATGCCCGATTATATCTAAAATTCTAAAATGCGGTCCTGCTAAATATTATAAATCAAGAAGAGTTATAAAAAAAAAATATTCTGTGCAAATGTGACGTGGGACTGTTGTGAAGGTAAGATTATTAAATTATGCAAGGAATAATTTAGAAAATTTCACTAAACAAATTGCTTCTTTTCCCTTTATTTACGATTAAATGCGCAGAATTTAATGAACTGGTGCATAACTCCTCAAACAACCACAAAATGCTGCAAAATATGAAGATTTTAATGAAGGGGCACATAATAATTGGATCCCCGGTCAAAATATATACAAACTAGAAAAAATCACGTCTTAAATTGACGAAATTACACAGAAATAGTCAGGATAGCAGCACTTTGCAAATATGACTATATAACCAAGGAACCGCCAAATTATTTAAAGCCAGTAAAAACTAATTTACAAGATGGAAAATATGTTGTAATTCTGGGTTTTTCCGAAAATTATAAATTTGTTACGCAAAATGAAGTACAAGCAGTACAATTCTTTACACGACAAGCAACGCTATTTCAAATCGTACCTTACTATAAATCACCAACAGGTTCAACAAGCATAATATCCTATGCAGTAATCTCATAAGAAGAAACACTTGACACTGTAGCTGTCTACGGCTTTCAAATAAAATTTCTAACATTTTTAAAATCAAATGGAGCTGAGAATTTAATACCAAAAAAGTTCAACACCGTCATCATCATCGGAGTAATTACCATCAACAGTTCTGGCAATAGCAACAACAACAACATAATAAACAACAGCAATAGCAGTAAAAACTGCATTTTTCTTTTGCTATTTTTGTATTTAACTATGTAAATTTTTCACCATTTTTTTAAAATCAAAATTTTTCCGGGTTCATTTCTTTTAATTTTCTATAGAATCAATAAAATACTTTATTTTGTGTTTCATTCAAATGGCTCGCAAAATATCGCACGGCAAAGCGACCGCACTCTCCACCACCTTTTATACGGCCACAGTCGAGACTCACTCCGACTGCCGCCGTATAACTTTCCATATCACTGGGACACAGTCGAGACTCACTTCGGACTGTCCCACCCTGTTATAATGTCTTTGCGTACATTATATCTTATTTGCAACTAATCTAATTAAAAATCTTTATATTAACGCATTTTACTCAGAGCGGGATTAATTCTCAACTGAATTTGTGTTCTTATTGGTAATTAAATATGGTAAGCCGTTTCTATTTGTTAGGTTTGAAACGGGCTTGCAGGAGAAATAAGTTGTTAAAACAAACATTTAATAAGCATTTCCACCTCTCTTGATGTTTGATAGTGTTAGTTGGTGTGACTTGTTAGTTGATACTTACCGAAATTGTGTATTAGTTGTTAGATACTCTCGTTTATTTATGTATCATATGTTTCACAACAACCCTCAAAGCGGCCACAGCCAGCACCTCTTGGCTGGCCCCAAAAAGCCCAACGACTCTAGACTTTAGAATTCATTTTTTGGTCTAGCATGTCACATGGAAACTCGGTCGACATACCACTCTGCTTTCATTTGTGTCAACTCACCGGACATCTTAAAACGGCTGTGACCGCGACACTAGGTACATGATCGAAGCACCCTGCTCCTAACCTATCTGGTATGTTCCTCGACGCTCTGCTTCACCGCTGCCTGACATGACACAAGCATCGACCGACCTCATTCCCTTTCCTTCCCTCTGTCGTGGCATATCGCCATGATTAGTGTCTTATGTCATATCAGATAAGACCACTTCAATCAAGCGATCGCCAGCACAAATCAACTGATCAAACATTAGGCCCAGAACACACCGATAAACCGAAACCAACCACGTGTCGTAGGGAGAGGAAAATCACGTGCGAGAGAGTCCTGTAGCGGTCACCATATGCACAACTGTAACTCATCCGGCGCCAACACGAGCTCTCCGCACATTAGGTGCCACCTGTACCAGCACATTGGGCACTATGTCACATGACATATAACGACCAATCGTTGATCGGCTTGTCTAAAAATCAACAAAACAAACACGAAAGACAAGCAACGCAAAGCAAATTAAAATATTCTTAATCAGTCCGCTCTTAAATTCCAACAAGGCGACATGCCGCCCAACTCGCGCGGTGGTAATATTAACAATAAAAATGGTGCTAAACAAATCTAATTTGTGTTCTCATAGCTCTATGTAGCTACACTTTCCTTCTTTTTTGTCAACAGTTAAAGATTGACCTTTTGAAGCAACTAATTTTTGTAGCTATACACTTTCAAAATTTGTGGAAATTTCTGAAATAATTATTTTATAGCTACACTGATGAATTCTGTGGAAATTTGTGGGATAATAATTTGTGTAGCTTGCCTTTTGAATTATGTGAAAATTTGTGTAGCTCCACTTTGGAATTCTGTGGATATTAGTGAAACAGTAACTATAAGCAGTACTTACCTCCGAATGTATCCTGAGTGGACGAAAATCAGTTCTTTGGTAAAGTCGCCGTTTACGTATACATGAGCGAATATCAGAAGCGTGGCCTGATACATTGCTGCTGATCTCGAGTCCTAAAAATATTACAAAAACACTGTAACTGTAAAAATTACTTCCACAATCGAGAATACCTAGACGCCTGAACTCAGATATTCAGATTTCCAGGTTTTGATTTTTAGAATTCCCGAAAATCAGAAGCTACTGTTTGAAAAATAAGGAAAGAAGAGAATTTGCAATGTTCCTTATTGGCAATCCAATGGCAATTTCATAAAGCAAATTTTTGTTAATTGCCTCTCAAATAAGAACAACTAAGTGAATTAAAGTACAGAGCTGTATTCACGCCATTAAACAACGACGAGGTTACAAAGTGCATTAAAGCTGCGATTAAGGTAAAGGCCAGCCAGAAAGTGCCCTAAAATTCACATAATCTGATAACTGTAGCTGAAGAAAAACACAGTTGTAGTGCTGGTGCGCAGTTTGGATGTCTCAGAAGGTATCTGGATTAATTTCGCTGAGCAATAACTTGAATGTACGTACACCACTGTTCGCTGGGAACGCGTACAAAACTCAAGGTACCCGAATAATTTAATGCCTTAACAAATGCTTGAATCATCAACTTTTTACGTTCAAAACTAAAATACTTTAACGAGTTCGTTGTCTGATTACACATGATATGAAAAAACAAAGTCTAAACCAAATTCTATCAACACAATTTGGTTCGGTTGTTGTAGTTTTGTTGCTGTTAATCTAATCAAATATGGGTTTAATTTCAAATTCAAATTCAATTAATTTGCTCTCAACATTGAAATTGAACACATAAGAATACAAATTAAATTACAATCTGTGTATGTATATGTATTACTTACACTATTCTCTTAATTTTCGGAATTCTCTTAATTTTCGATTATCCTCCCGAATGTAAATGGGTTAGGGGCCACCTTCAATGTTTCTAACTCATTAAATAATTTTTTTTTCCTGTGTTATAATGGCGAGCTACCAAAAAGTTGTAATGTGATCATACCAAAATGTATTGTATAAAATAAATTGGGGCAGCACTTAATTAGATTTGAAACGATTTTAAGAATTCTAGAGTTGTATAACTGTCAGTTTTGACATTTCAAATTAAACACATTAATTAGGGATCTATTTTAAAGTTTATCGCATAGCAAACAACACAACTGTTTCCGTTCCACTGGAAAATACTTCAATAAAAAATTGTAAATTTTAATTTACCATATTTAAATTTGTGTATGTATAAGTGCCTTGCCGATTTAATCAAATAAAACCACAATAAATCATAGAAACGCGCAAAATTTATTTATTTACAAAAATTTTCATTTTAAATTAATTTAGAATTTCAGTTTTTCGTTTAGTTTGGCGGGAGACGAATATAAAAATCTATTAATCATTTTTTTTTGTATATATATAAAGGTTATTTTTCTTTTCCCGGTACTTGCGCCTTCTCATTCTCACTCTCCTCCGCGCATATACCATACAATTCGAATGCGAATACGAAAAAATCTTCCAACTAATTTCCATTCATTAATTCTATTCAATTCTATGCCGAGAGTTTTTTGTGTGCCGAAATCACGGCCATTAGTATTTCTCATTTGTTGGTGTGTTATTTTGTTTTGTTGCTGGAAATAAGAAAAGGGGTTAAATGTTAAATAATAGATAAAAATTTTTTTTTTCTTATTTTATTTATTTTCATTTGGAAAAATACAAAGTTGAAGAAGAATTTGTTATTATTATTTCATTGCTGTATAATTTTATTTTTTTACAATATTTAATTGAAAATTATGCGGTGGTAGTGATGGAAATTTTGGTGGGAAATTATATCTTCCGGTTGTGCAGTGTACGGGGTGAATTTATCAAAATGGATTTAATTATGCTGTAGTGTGGGAGAAAAGATTGCTTTAGTTCGAGTTAGGTTTCGATTTACATTTTTATTCATAAATAAAACACAAAAAGATTTTTCTTCTTTAGTTTGAGAGTTTTTTGCCGCCACACCATCAACCAATATCTATAATCAATAATTAATGTAAGTAAATACAATATAGTTATTCCTCGGGAATGTTATTAAGGGAGGAAAATCGTTTGATTATTTCTTTTCAATGTAACTTATTAGACGGCCATTAAAACCGCAGTCCAATTTAACAAAATATCCAACGAGAGCTAGCTACTTACAATTTTATTGAAAATTTTGATAAATTATAGATTTATAGACTGTAGATCCAAATACATGGCGGCAACCTTTTTTATTGCTTTAAATAACTAACAAAACTATCAGAGAAGTACAGGAAGTGTCGAAACTAATTATATCGTTACAACAAGATCTGGTTAAATCTTGTGATTGATGCCATCATGAGATCAAAAATTGTAATCCCTCGGTGCATGAGTTTAATCACAATATTGCCAGAATTACCACCATTAAAATATTGACACCATTTTCAAACTTGTCCAATTGTGAATACGATTCGGATATTCGTTTGCTTGAAACGACGGACAGTATGCCGAATATAGATCGGAATACCGAAATAAATTCATCAACACCTGAAAAGAGCGAAAATAAGATGGATGTCATCGACACAATTTTGGTTATGTTAGAAAATATTTTAATCTGGATGTTCCACTTCAATAATCATCTATGAGGTATTTTGGGGGTTATGTACATTTAAAAACAAATCCAAAAACTAAATGTCCAGATGCATAAAGATCTTCGTTAGGATAATAAAATTGTCGAAAGTCCGTCAGAAATTTAAAGTCGAATAATTCTTCTAAACATGAAAACATCGAATCCAATATTGAATATTTCTTATTAGCTTTATTGATTTCGGTAATTAAAAAAGATGAAGCAATTACAACAACAATTGCATTGGGTACATTCAAAATTAGTTTAGCTAAATGTTTGGTTTTTGGATTTATAGAATGCAGACTTTGTTTTTTTTTATTTAAAAAGCAAATAAAACTATTATAATTTTGTGAACTACTTTCTTCAACCATCTACTTAGACAGTCGAATTTAAATAGAACACCACAGTCCTCTTTGTTATTCCAAGCTGCTTATCGTCGTTTCTCTCGATAATTATATCTTAACACTTTAACGGCGAATCGGATATCAATACCCGTTTAAAATTCATTGTGACTGTTCAAATTCAAGGCAAAACTACTCAAATTTACTATAAACCATGCTTTTCAAGTTTACGATGAAATATTAACTATTGTCCACGTTAAACAAATTTTAGTAATTTCTCCAGGTAATTTTGTTGGCGTTTTGAAATCTTTTAAAATTTTTAAGCAGACGTATGACTTCTTGTAATAACCTACTTACCATTTGTACAAGTGCCCATCAAATATAAAGAATAAATGCTAAGCAAATTTTTAGGTTGAGAAGTAATTTTTTTTTTTTTTTATAAATTTTTTAATTAGGTGCAGAGCGTACAGAGCACCCAATGCGCGATCCTTCAAGTAAAGATTAATAGCTGCCTTAAATTATTGTAAGTAATGGAGCAAAAATTTTGTGTTGTGTGATGGGAACAAGCTATCGGTAATTTTGCAACATATACTACAGGGTTCAGCATGGATATAATTTACTCCTCATACTTTTTACCCTATTGTTAGAATATAATCACACTTCGTGGGCAATACCACGATGCGACTTGGGGCAAGAAAATGAACCAATTAACATCATAGAATTTTTACAAAAATAACATCAAAATTTAACGCAAATTCCTTAAATTAGGCATAAAATGAAAAGCCAGCGAATAGGTCCAGAGCCAATATTAGTGCAAATCCGAAAAATATGAATAGCTCTGAGAGGTAAGCCACTGTTTTTTGTGCCTATGTAAAATATTGCAACCAGAACTTGTATCTTGTGGGAGAGAAAGGAAAAGCTGCCAAATTTAAGTAAGATAACAGTCGATTTGTGGAAAGAACATCTAATTATCATTTTAATGAAATTAAGGTGTGGCAAAAAGCAAAGTTTGAACAAATCATAAATGATAATTTAGATGCTTTAACGAATAGTTAACTTGGTACATGCGAAAAGTGGCTAGTGAATTATTCAAACATCGAACTTCCGCTTCATGTAAAAATTATTTTAAGTTTAGGTAATCAATTTTGTTCTTCAACTTCTTTAACCTTTGTTTTACTTTAGATATGTGGACGATATAATTAGGGCAATACCAATAAATAAAATTGATTTTAATTCGAAAAACAATAGAATACAATTTAGCTAACAAAACGAAGTACAAAATATCATTTTTGGACATTCTGCTGATTCATGAACCAAATGGCAAAACTTTTTGCGATTGTTACTATAAAAATGGTCTGGTAGATATTTAAATTTTGATTCTTGGGTTCTCAACAATAATAAAATTAACACCATTAAAATTCTGACCCAAAAAATTCTAAAACTTTCCTATACTAAATTTCTTTTTTGTTTTAAGAAAACAAATTGAACGTCAAAATATTTGTGGCAATATGACAAATAACTCGAGTTGTTATACCCTTTTACGTATTATTTCAAATTCGAAATCTCCATATTCGAATTCACATATCATATCAATTTTTTGTAAAAAATCCAGCAACTACAAACAACCGTCATTATCATTTAAAAAAGCAAGAATTCAAAAAGTCATACGATTTTGAACGACTCTTAATTTTAAAAACGTTTTCCTTAAATATTCGAATTTTAGAGTTATTCTCTTATGTCATATTGCCACAGATAGGTTAGGCTAGGTTAGGTTTGGGTGGCGGTCCACCAGGACCAGGCATAGACACAAAAAGGTCCGTAGCCATACCACAAATTAAAAAAAACAACGAGCGAGTTTACCCTCAACTCGCAAAAGATTTATGTGAAAACTTTTCTGTATAAACATCTATTGAATCATTTCAAGCCAATTCGATAAGGCTCAGAAACCCCTCCATAAAGACGGATGTTGTTGGCTCAGTATTTAAATTAAGTTACATTTTTGGTTCAAAATGTCAATAAGTTATTCTATTTTGGATTTGGAGGACGAACTTTACTGACGTTAATTGAGCATGAGCAAAGTACAGTTCTGTTAAGTTAATCACCTAAACCTGCCATGTACGCGTTAACCTTAGAACCGCGTTTTAGGGAATACAGTTCCTCAAACACAGTTTTAAGGTTAAATTTATTACTCATTGCATCATTTTATAAGTAAACTAAGTACGCATAACTCAAAATCATTTAATAAATGGCATTATCCCTACATTTAATGAAAATTTATATTGAGGAATTCTATTTCCCGTAACACAGAATTAATTTGTAAAACATACACACGGGTTTAAGGTTCTTTTTTTTTTCGTCTCTATCTCTGCAATCTTTTCTGGGGCTCAAGGCACTCCCAACTCTTTCGCAGTTCCCTTTTAACGTCCTACCTTACGCCGTTGCCAGCCAACTCGAGGACGCACTGACTATAGTACTGACATGAAAGGTGGGTCGGCCCATGGATTCTGCACTCTCAACAGGGGGTCATAGATGTGTTCATCGTCATCACCGATCGTAATCAGATGATGAAAAATTCCTTTTGCATCCCGCCCCTATGAGGATTCGAACCCGGTACCTTCCGATCTAACCGCCGTAACTTTAACCACTGCGCCGTTTGGTCGGTGGGTTTAAGGTTAAAATATACCATTACTCATACACAGCAATCTTATTCAAGATTTCATAGTAGTAAATGGTCACGGCAAACTCACTGTACAAAGCAAAATCGCTTCGCTTTATCACTGATCAGTTTAAAATAAATTAAATAGAGCGGTTCTATTTGGGCGTAAGATTGACCGTAAAATCATTGCAATTGGAAAGACAGTAGCGCGAAACCCTCATAACCAAACTCGCCAACCGCATGAGCAATTAAGCAATACTAATAAGACAGCATACCGATTAAACAATTTTAAAATTATTATTCTATTAAGTATCAATAATATACAGGGTGTCCCAGAATTGGTGGTACAAACGAAGCAGGATGATAGCAGAGGTCATTTCCAACCAAAATAGCCAAATGAAGTTTTATCAAATTGTTGATGGTTCAAAAGTTATTCCACTTTTACTATTTTTTGGTGAAATCGCATGCGCAGCCACTAAAAAATTAATTTTAAAAAAACCAACAGTTCTTTTGTTTATCTTTATTTTTTAATACGATCTTGAAAAGTGTGCCTTTAAAATAAAGTCATTTTTATAAACTATAGTATCTTCTGTCAAATTAAAACAATGGTTTTGTGAAGTCTTTTTGTTTCCCAACAATTTTTGTTGATTTTTAAGTGACTCTGGCGGAAAAACAATGTACTATTGTAAGGAAAATGTATTGTAGTGCCATCTATGAATAAAAATAATTAATAATTATATTATAATTTGTACATTGGGTGACAGTGTTATGGTGAATGGCCTGTAGGTAATTGTTCATAGGCAACACCAAAACAGTGAAAATACCGAAAAAGAAAATAAGAAGAAACGAATGTAACCGGATATAGTTTGTATTGAATAAATGAACAAGCAAGACGTGCTTAAAGTGTAATTTTTATTTCAATAGCTTACAAATTTCAGAAGTGGGATTGACTAAAATAAAGTGAAAATTAAAAAAATAATAATGTTGACATACGACCAGTTACAAGCGATGAAAGTGGAAGAAATAAGAGCTATATTGAAGAAGAAGGACCTCCCTACAAATGGAAACAAAAAGAAATTGATTGAACGGGTAATGCTTTATCAAAATGGAGGCGAAAACGAGGATGACGAAATTGATAATTCGGACGAAATGGTAGAAATGATGCGACGCATAAAATTATTGGAAACAAAATTAAAATTGAGAGATTTGGAAAATCAAGCCAATAAAACTACAACCGAAATTAGTAATAAATCAATTTATATAAGTGATGTTGGTAAAGCAATAGGAAAATTTGACGGAACCAATTTCGACGTGTTCGTGGGACAATTGAAAGCCGTGATAGAAACATATGGGTTGGACGACAGAGATGCTAAATTGATTGTTATGGGAAAATTGGAAGGTAAAGCAATGGAATTTTTCCATTCCAAAGCAACATTTATCAGCTTAAGTTTAAATGATTTGTTGAATCAATTCAAAGAGATGTTCGATATTAGACCTAACCAAGAGGTATTAAAAAATAAGTTTGAATCTCGAAACTGGAAATTGGATGAAGACTTTCCAGCGTATTACCAGGAAAAGATTATTCTAGCAAATAAAGTAGGCATGAGTGATGTTGACCTTTTAAATGGTTTAATAGAGGGTTTAAATTCGGAATTTCTGCAAGCTCAAGCGCGGTTAATGTGTTATACTACGTCGAGCGAAATGTTGAAATCGTTTTCACAATTGACTTCGAAGGATCGAGTTTCAACGAAGGTGGTGAATTCAAAACCAGCCGTAAGCCAAAATGTACAGCCAAGAACGACACAAGGAAAAATCATTAGTGGAAGTAATGTGCGTTGTTTTAATTGTTCTCGATTTGGACATCGATCTTCGGAATGCAGAAGTAAAAAACGTGAAGAAGGTGTATGTTTTATTTGTTCCGAGAAAGGACATATGGCGAATGTGTGCCCCAAAAAGCAACGACAACAGCAGAGCAGTTTACAAGTAAAATTTTGCGACGAATTGGAAAGCCAACGGTGTCAACAAATAGGTAGTAATTCGCAAGTAAGCATTTTAATTAGTTATTATATAAATAATGAAAGCATATCTTTCGAAACAATTGATTGTGTAATAGACACAGGTAGTCCAATTAATTTAATTAAAGAGTCCGTTATTCCAAAAAATCTTAATCTCATAAAGGAACTTGATTCCGAAATTGTATATTGTGGTTTGAATGAAGCCAAGCTAGATGCTATTGGTACGATACAATGCAAAGTCTTATTTAATAAAGTGTTGCGGTGTATTAAATTTGTTGTAGTGCCAGATGGTACTATGAAAGTAAATTGTATTTTGGGAAGAGATTTTTTGGGAAAGTGTGACTCACAATTGATAGTTGATGGTTTAGAAATTAAGTTGAGTAGCAATCAAGTTGAAGATATCGAGCATGATATCTGTAGTATTTTTAAAAATGAAGATCTCAGTAAATCAGAGGAAACAGATCTCAATATTTGTAAAGATGTAAGCTATTCGGATCAGTTGAAGGTTAAGGCGATTTTTGATGAATTGTATTTGCATGTTGAAAGGCCTGAGCGTCCGAGTATATTTTATGAAATGGGAATACTTTTGGAAAAAGAGGAATACTTTAGAACCAATCCAAGAAGATTGTCTTATGTAGAGCGACAGGCACTAGAAACTATTATACAAGATTTATCAGATAAGGGTATTATTAGAGCAAGTGAATCTCCTTACTGTTCAGCAATAGTTATGGTAAAGAGAAAAAACAAAGATGGATATAGATTATGTATTGATTATAGGGTATTAAATAAACTGACGGTTCGCGACAACTTTCCGTTACCAGCTATCGAAGATTTAATTTCTAAATTAAAGGATAAGAAATTTTTTAGTTGTTTAGATTTAAAAAATGGGTTCCATCATGTATCATTATCGATGAATGCCATTAAATACACCAGTTTTATTACGCCTATAGGACAGTTCGAATATCTTAAAATGCCGTTTGGGTTAAAAAATGGCCCAAGTGTATTCCAACGGTATATTACGAAAATTTTTGAGAATCTAATTCAGAAAGACGAGGTAGTTATCTATATTGACGATATTATAATAGCGACAGAAACGGTTGCAGAACATTTGAATATTTTAATTAAAGTTTTTACATTAATGACGGATAACTTGCTTGAATTGCAACTTAATAAATGTAGATTCTTGTATCAAGAAATTGAATATCTGGGTTATACAGTTAGTTTAAATGGAATTAGGCCTAATTATTCAAATATCAAGGCTATATCAGAATATCCGAGACCCCAAAATTTACGTGAAGTCCAGCGATTTATAGGAATGTGTTCCTATTTTAGGAAATTTATTCTGAACTTCAGTGATATTTGCAAGCCGTTGCAGGATCTTTTGAAATCGGAGGTTAAGTTTAGATTCGAATCGACTGAGATTCATGCGTTTGAAAATTTGAAAGCTAAACTAATAGAAAGACCGATATTAGCTATTTATTCACCAAAAAATGAAACTGAAATTCACTGTGACGCTAGTGCGATTGGCTTTGGAGCTATTATGATGCAGCGGGCTAAAGATGATAAGTTTCACCCGGTTTTCTATTTCTCAAAGCGCACCACACCTGTTGAATCCAGGTATCACTCATACGAGCTTGAGACGTTGGCGATAGTTTATGCGTTAAGACGATTTAGAATATATGTTCACGGATTACAGTTTAAGATAGTGACGGACTGTAATGCACTTACTTTAACGCTCAATAAACGACTTATAAATCCAAGAATAGCAAGATGGGCTCTTGAATTACAAGACTATGACTACAGTGTTGAACATAGGGGTGGCAATCGTATGAAGCATGTGGATGCATTGTCGCGTGCCGAGACCATATATATGATTGAAGAAACTCCATTCGAAACTACTCTCGCAATTATGCAATCTAAAGATCCTAGTTTGGAAAATTTGCGAAGTGAATTAGAGAAAAACGAGAGCAAGTTTTATGAGTTGCGTGATGGAATTGTTTATCGTAAACTTGGATCAAAACTACGGTTTTATGTTCCAGAGTGTTTACAGTCGCAAGTGATACGAACTGCACACGAACAAATGGGACATGTAGGATTAGAAAAAACTTTAGAGATAGTGGCTCGAAATTATTGGTTTCCAGAATTCAAACAGAAAATCAGAGAACACATAGAAAATTGCTTAAAGTGCATTAATTATAATATGCCTTCGGGAAAAATTGAGGGTTATCTGTTTCCAATACCAAAAGGTGATAAACCCTTCGATACAGTTCATGCGGATTTCTATGGTCCATTAGAAACCCCTCCAAGATCACGAAAAAAACATATTTTAGTTGTAATTGATGGGTTCACAAAGTTTATAAAGTTGTACGCTACAAATTCTACTACAACAATTGAGACAATAAACTGTTTAAAAATTTACATGAGGTATTACGATAGACCACGACGATTAGTTACAGATAGGGGAAGCAATTTCACCTCTCAAGAGTTTTCAGATTTTATGAACGAATATTGCATAGAGCACGTTAAAGTTGCTACTGCTTCACCAAAATCAAACGGTCAAGTGGAAAGAGTGAACAGAACTTTAACTCCCATGATATCCAAATTAATAGACAAGACGAAAGAAATTTATTGGGATCAAGTGCTAGACCAAATCGAATTTGCACTGAATAATACATGTAATAAATCAACAAGCTTTACTCCTGCTATGTTATTGTTCGGTAGAAGTCAAAAGGGTGTAGTTGTTGATAAGATAAAAGAATATTTAGAATTATGTGTTAATTTAGGTGATGAAACTCCTGATTTATATGAAAATCGAGCGCAAGCCAGCGCCAATATCGAAAAAAGTCAAGCATATAACAAGAAATATTTTGACAATAAACGGAAGGATCCTAATGTGTATAGAGTAGGCGACTTAGTCAGTATTAAAAACGTAGATAATACTCCTGGAGTGAATAAGAAATTTATACCAAAGTATAGAGGACCTTTTGAAATTAAAGATGTGTTGACCAATGACAGATACATTATAGGTGATGTTGATGGAATAAGTATTACTCAAAAGCCGTTTAGAGGTACTTACGATGTTACGCGAATGAAACCATATCTTTCGATTGAACGAAAAGCTTAAATCTGAATTTAAAAAAAAAAAAAAAAAAAAAAAAAAAAAAAATTAATAATAATAATAGTAATACAAATAAGAAAATGACAGTTTGAAAAAATATATGAATTTGCTTTATATAATTTTAGATTATATTTTTTTAGTTGGTATTAATTATAAAATCGAGACGATTTGATTTTAGGATGGCCGAACTGTAAGGAAAATGTATTGTAGTGCCATCTATGAATAAAAATAATTAATAATTATATTATAATTTGTACATTGGGTGACAGTGTTATGGTGAATGGCCTGTAGGTAATTGTTCATAGGCAACACCAAAACAGTGAAAATACCGAAAAAGAAAATAAGAAGAAACGAATGTAACCGGATATAGTTTGTATTGAATAAATGAACAAGCAAGACGTGCTTAAAGTGTAATTTTTATTTCAATAGCTTACACTATGGAAAGTTGACCAACTATCAAAAAAATGTATGACATTAATACAGATTCTAAACTGGTATCACGCATCTTATTAATATTGGTATATTCAAAACAGAATGGTTTTTATCAATTGTTTTACAAGGTAAGTCATGTTTTTTAAAGAATGCACCTAACAAAACTTCGAGTGCTAAAATAGCTGCTTTGTCAGAAATAAAACAAAATTATAATTTTTTTCATTTTTTTTATTTTAAATATTATAACAAGTGTTCGAAGTGTCCACCATTTGCCATAATACATAATCGGCATCGCCGAATTAAATTTATTTTAATCCGTCGGAACGCCCGCTCGTTATATTTAATAATATTTCTCGCTTCGATTATTCGTTGCCGCATCTCCTGCTCGGTCTGATTTTCTCGTTCATAGACCAGCTCTTTTAACCCTCTAATGCATGAATTTTTAATCATTTTTTATCAAAATTTTGACTTCAACTCGTAGTTGTTGAACAAATGTGCATATTACAATAACAAAAACCAAACCGTTATGACCAGCGTACTTTAAAAGAGAATACTTCTTATAAAAACTAAAGAAAAAAAATATTCTTGATAACGTAAAGTTCGACAATTGAAGAAAACGCAAAGTCCGCCTTTAGGCGGAGTTATGCATTAGAGGGTTAAATAACCCCACAGAAAAAAATCTAAAGGATTTAGATCAGGGGACCGCGGTGGCCATTCAATAGTCCCTCCCCTTCCAATCCAGCGACCTTCATAATTGTTGTTGAGGTGCTGTTGCACTATTTGTGCGCATAGTGCGGAGGGGCTCCATCGTCCTGAGCCACATATTTCGACGTGTTTGTAATGACACCATCAAGTAATCCATTCAAGTCATTTTGTAGGAAACTTAGATAGACCGGCCCGGTGATCCGACGTTGTATTTCAAATGGACCAATCAACTTTCCATCAACTAAACCCGCCCACATGTTCACTCCAAACAGATGTTGGAATTTACTACGCCGCACAAATTTTGGATTTACACGGGCCCAATAATGTAAATTGTGGATGTTGAATATTCCCATCCTTTTAAAGCATGCTTCATCGCTCCATAAAATGTTGTTAAAAAGTTGCGGTTTTTCTTGGTTGCGACGCAGCATTTCTCGACAAAATCTCACCCTTTTTTCATGGTCATCTGGTAAAAGGTCTTGTACACGTTGCACATGAGACGGGTGCAACTGATTCCTTTTTAAAATACGATGCACCGTAGACCGTGGCACTCCCGAGCGTCTTGATAAACCACGAACACTTGTCGATGGGCCGTCTGTCACCATTTCAATTATACTATCTTCGTTTCTATGAAGCTGGCAAGATCTTCCAGCTCTCCTCCGATATCCAGGGATTTCGCCTTCACTGTACATTCGATGCATGTTTTGAAATACTCTGTGATTGGGAAAGCGTTCCGGATTGGGGAATCGTATCTGGTATTCACTTGCAGCAGCTCGAGCGTTGCCATTACAAACACCATAAATGAAAGCATATTCACTAAAAGAATAAGCAACACGGTTTACTGACATTTTAATTATAAATTGAGTAGGTATTTGTCGAACTAATATGAATTCCAAAATGTTTTTCCTTTTTATACAGCAAATTTTGTTTAATTCGGGGTAATAGATTTAAGTTGTGTAAGTGCATTCTTTAAAAAACATGACTTACCTTGTTAAACAATTGATAAAAACCATTCGGTGTTGAATATTTGTTCGCGTGTTACCATTTTAGAATCTGCATTAATGTCACAAATTTTTCTGATAGTTGGTCAATTTTCCATAGTACACTGTTTTTCCGCCAGAGTTACCTAAAAATCAACAAAAATTGTTGGGAAACAAAAAGACTTCACAAAACCATTGTTTTAATTTGACAGAAGATAATATAGTTTATAAAAATGACTTTATTTTAAAGGCACACTTTTCAAGATCGTATTAAAAAATAAAGATAAACAAAAGAACTGTTGGTTTTTTTTAAATTAATTTTTTAGTGGCTGCGCATGCGATTTCACCAAAAAATAGTAAAAGTGGAATAACTTTTGAACCATCAACAATTTGATAAAACTTCATTTGGCTATTTTGGTTGGAAATGACCTCTGCTATCATCCTGCTTCGTTTGTACCACCAATTCTGGGACACCCTGTATATGTGCAATTTTCACAGCTCGCTCTTTCCATTTAATTTATTTACACAGCACAAGCATAATTTGTGGTCCTTTCGTTCATATGTCATTTTCATTTTCAAAAATACTTGCTGGTACGGCCATATATAGCAGATATTTTCATAACAAAATAAAATAAAGTAGGCTGTTTTTTATTAGATTTTTCTTTGTATTCGGCTCACGATGGTTTTGAAATGCCGGATGATGTTGTATATTGCATGTGTATGCGTAGATTTTGCATTGATTTTACGTTTTATTTATTTTTTGTTCTTGTCGATATTCACACATACATGCAATATTTTGTGTTCGGCACTATGGTTTCCGTAACCCGATTTCTATACAATTTTTTATTTACTCCTTCCGCTAAAGATGTTTTGACATCAAAAAAAAAATGTTCCTCCAACTCATTGAAACCATGTAACGATCCGCCATCTACATTTCGGTACATTGTGCATGAAAAGACCTATTGAAAGGTTTTTTTTTTTCTCGAATTAGGGTTGTTGTCAGTAAGTGTAGATGGTGTAGTCGTTCGGGAAGAGGAATATAAAAAAACGAAAAAACTAACACAGACATACAAATCGAAATGACGTGAGCTTTTTGGAAAACGAAGAACATTAATTTCTTTTTGGTTCGGGATTCGAAGCGAGCGGACGAATATTGTATAAGCCTAATATTAATAACAATAATAAATTAATTATTTGATGCTAAAAGGGAAAAATATACATAACGTTTCTTATACAACATATATATATATTTATAAATTCCAAAAACAAATAAAATAAATAAAAATAAAAGAATCAACACAAACAAAAAAATAAGATATATAAAACGGGACAAGTACGAGTACATACATACACCTAAAGATGTCTGCCAATTCAAAACCGACGGGATTTTTATTTATGTAAGTTTATGAACATTTAATCATAATGTTTTTTTTTTGTGTGTAATTGACAATAAAAGAAAATTATAAAAGATAAACTGGAAAAATTAAGTGTGTGAATATGTTGTGTTACCCGATAATTATGGAGAGAAAATTAGTATCCATATAGTAACGCATGGTGTGCAATATACGTACAATTAAAAATCAAATCTAAAAATTTTGCCAAAATCGAAATCTCAGTGGATTCTTTTGTTATATATAACGCATTCCCTCGGTTAGTGTCTCAAAACAAATTGTGTGTGTGTTGGTGAAATAATAAAGACAGAAAGGAAAAATACAAAACCATTCCTTCACAACAAGAAAAAAACAAAACACAGGGTGTATTGGTGGAAAACGCGGTGTTCCGGAGAAGGTGATATACTACGGGCAATTTTTTTTAGTGTTCCGTTTCGTGGTGGACCTGCGACGGAGAATCGTCAAAACGTGGATCAGTGAAGAAGTGGCGTTTCTTTTATTTTCTATCGACCAAAACAAAATAACGAGAAATCAAGTGGAGCGACATAACACAGGCAGTGGCGTGATTCATCCGAGAATACAACAACGCAACCAGCTGGAATCGTCGGACGCGGAAATTTGAAGCAAAGAAAACGTAGAGTATCCTTTTTAGAGATTTTATTTTGATATTAAATTATAATTTATGCTTACATTTGTATTATTAGTTCATTCTTATTCATAGTTTCAGCACAGGGTCGTTCGCGAATCGACCACCGATTCTTGTTTTTTTTGTTTTGTTGTCTTTGCAGGTCTGACGGAGGTACGTCGAGCTCTGCGTGTCGCCATTGAAACGAATTTTCGTTCCCACCTGATATTTCACTGCAATTACATGTACGCGAGGAAATGCATTAATTTGGTAAACAACATTGATGGGAATTGGAAATATATAACTAGTCGCGCTTGTAATTGTAATATGAATTTGTCATACGTATTGGTTAATGGTAAATAGAAAATCACCTGTTTTCTTGTTTCATCTCGGATAGACTGTTGTTATCATTTTAAAATGGTCAGTCTCATTTACGATACCAACTTGTGCAGTCTATAATAATTTATATAATTTATTTAAATACACTAAATACCGGTGTACCAATAATAAAATCGTGCGGTGAAAATATATTTAAATTTTGATTACGTGGCCGTAATTTGTATGCCTAAACATACTCAAAATTAATAAGAGCGTATAGTGTTCCGAACCAGGTAAAATTTGTATTCTTTGTCTAAACATAATTATGAATTAACTATTCATAACTTTGTTGAGTATTTGTTGTATTATTTTTTCTCTAAAATGTGTGAATTTCGAATCAGATTCTTTGCGTGGAGCACGGTTTTTGTGGCGTATTGATGATCGGCAAATTTTCTATTCGCATACCTTGCAGACGGGTACAAATTTGGATCTTGTTGCCCGTAATAAATCAAGAGCGGATACGTATAGCTCATAACGGGCAAGTTAACATATTTTGTTATTGCTGTGATATTTTGGTGTCGCGGTTATTCACGCGTCGGATATATAAAGATGGCAGAAATACAACAAGCGGTTTCCATCGGATAAACAGCGCTTGATAAATACGTATTTTAGTTCGAGTTATGTGCTAAATTAAAATCAATTTTAAATTCAGATAAATTCCATAAGTTATTTATTAATATTATAATGTTTTGTTAAAATTTTCATATACCTATAGTGTTAGTTTGTTAAGTTTTGATTTCTCAAAATTTTCTTTATTTAAAAATTCATATATTATTGGGTGTTGGTGTATATTAGTGCTTTATCGTGCCATTAAGTATATTACCAAATAATGGTGGTATAATCATATGTATGTACATTACTAATTTAAAATAGTTATACATAGTACTAGTATTACAGTATAGTGTAATACCGGACGGCATCCGTGAAGCGCTTCATCAAGGAAGTGATTTTTTTTGTTAATTTATATTTATCATTATTAATTTACCTACATATATTTTTTTTTATTATTACTATTAATATTTTGTTATAAACGGGAAAATATGCACCATCTACCCTAACACAAAATTTATTTCATTCACTATGTTTATTATGATTATTATTATTATTATGCCAAAATAAACTAAATAATTATGATGTGCTAATTTTCTGTTTTATAAGGGGTATAAGGGTGGGTCTTGACATGAATCATTCGCAGTGCTAGGCTATATCTACAGTTTTTTTTTTGTGTCAATAACATGAAAGCAGCTTCGTATATCCGTTGTACCATCTCATTTTTTTACTCACTCCCACGCCGACTTTAGCTGGCAGGCAAATGGCTGCTTACGAGATGAAACCAACACGGATTTTCTGTTAACGATAAGATCATTGAGTAATCAGTAAGCTTATGTTACACCATCAGCAGCTAAACCCGGTCGGTGTCGTTGTAAATGTCTTATAGCAAATCTACGTTGTGCTGAGGTTATAAATAGTATTTTTTTTTGTTTATTTAACGTAAATTCGATTTTCTCAATTGTTGTTTTTTTTATTGTTTCATCAACAATATGTGTTGTAACACGGGAAAATTTGTCAATAAAGTAGAAATATTGTTACTAGTATAAAATTTAAAAAAAGTGTGTTTAATAATTTAAATTTCAGGTGTTGAGTATCGGGGGCAAGTTAGGGCACGCAATATGTATTGATTTTTAGTGCAGCTATCATGACTCAGGTAGATCCAGCCAAACCCATCCCAAGACTGAGCCTTAGCCGGCAAAAAAATGCTGCAGCTGGTCACTCTGCCTGGGTATATTAATTTCTGTTAACGATTGTCCAACTCTAACAGCATGCGTTGTGATTTGAACAGACGTTACAACCACTTTGAGCTTGCTATGAAGCGCTGGATACTCCTGACGTCCTTCTCGCTGAGCTCCGCGCCAGGTCGTTGAAAAGGGGTGCCCCTAGAATATTCAGTCTGTTTCGTGCCAGACGAGGACAGGTGCAAAGAAGATGAAGTACTGTCTCTTCCTCCTCTTCGTCCTCGCAACTATGACAGTAGTCATGTGAGAAGAAACCAAGTCTACTCGCATGTCTGCCTATGAGACAGTGCCCCGTAATCATTCCAACAACCACACTGATCTGACTCCGCTGAAGTGAGATCAGCTGTTTGGATCTCGCCAAGTTCAACTTTGGCCAGATCTGCCGAGTTATTACGCATGAGGTACTATTTGACCATCTGTCATTCGTCAACTTACTGGCTTTCTCCTGAAGCAGCAGTTTACATACCGCAAGAGGCATTTCAATATCCTTTTTGCTGTTTGAAATGTGGTCCGTTGTACCACGTCGAGCCAGTTCATTGGCTTTAATGTTCCCCGTACTAACGAAATGTCCTGGCACCCATATGATATGGATGTTGAACTGATCTGTCATCTCGTTAAGAGATGAAAGACAGTTCTGGACTACTTTCGACGTGAGAAGGTGTGATTGAAGCGCTTTAATGGCAGCCTGACTGTCCGTATATATACTGCATCCATCATCCAGTCCTCTCTGGATGGGATAATAGTCCGGAACTTTCTATCAAAAGATAGTGACGGGACAGTATAGTCGGTGGTCTTGGGAAGCCCTTTGTTACAAAGTATAGATGAGGGCCCTGTATTATTGCAGGTCTACATTAACGTGGATTTCAGTCGTATGGCAGTACAAGCTGCCCACTGTTTTCCCAAGATATCTAGAGGAGTCAGAAATAGCAGAGTCTCCAGTGCCTGAGTGAATGTGCTCCTCATTGCACCACTGATCCACAGAGAGATTGAGGCCACCAGACTGTTACCCCATACATTGCTTGTTAATAACTTTTGTATGAAGTGGTACAGATACAATTTTATTTGTATCAGACATTTATTAAATATTTTTTTTATACAAATTTAATTGAAAATTGGAATTTATAAGTTATTTATTTCAAATTGAAATTGACCGACTATATTTCAGTATAGCCATGTCTTGGTGAACTTGAGCAAAGTAAAGTTCTGTTAAGTTAATCATCTAAACCTGGCCTGAATGCTGTAAAATTCACCATTACTCACACACCGCATTTGTTGAAAACTCCATATTTAGACTTTTTGAGTGGTCACGGCAAATCAGGTAAACAAAGCAGAGTGGCATCGCTGATTTGATTGAATTGAACTAAATGAAATATGGCAGTTCTATATTAGACAAAGGCGCTGTTTTGACTATAAAATCTTAGCAGCTAGAAAGGCGGTAGCATGTCTTCCTGCGGCTTCTTCCTTGCGCGTATCTTTAAAAAATGGCATTCGAATTTGTTTACCACTATTATAGTTTTTGTTTCATATGTACACCGCACACCCAAACTCAGCAACGGCATGAGCTATACTAAATATAGCATACCGATTAAATAATTTCAAAATTACTATTTTTTTATGTATCAACCAAAACCTGCTAAAATTCTCTGAGAATGCAGCTTTTTTGAAGGATACAGCTTTGGTGATTACCAAATTTCCTATCAAATATTTTACCAAATACGGTGAATCCGTTTAAAAGCTTTTTCCCGGCTGAATACTGAACTCAGCCGCTTTGGTAAAACTTGTAAGCTTCTAATGATTTATTATCTATAGTTAACAATTCTTTGTTACCACTTCCAAATTGCGTTACAAAAATAAACTAAAAACAGGATTTTTCTTACTTTTATGAAAAATATCGTATAATTTTGGTTTTAATTATTAAATAAATAATTGTTCTCTTATAAAAACACAAATAAATTTTAAATTAACCCTATCGAACGGCAATAAAAACAAAGTTCTACGTTAAAACTCATGTGTTTGCATGAACTATCATAAAATTAGTTTTTACGTTGAAACTAATCAAGAACAGAGAGTATATGATCGGACATTTATTTTGAAGCAAACAATTAGTTAGACGCCGTCAATATGCATTGAAAGTTCTTGTATACATTAAAATGTACAAGACGTTCGAAACGGTTAACTAAAACACTTCACAAACATCAAAAAACATAAATAATTATCTTACACACAAAAGCTGTATTGGCCTACAGATATTTTAACAATTGATTTTATCTGTCAATTTTTTTTTGCAAAAAAGGTCTATATTTCTAGTAATTAAACTATATTTAAGCCACGGCTGCGGAGTCAGTAAAATAATTATTCGACTCCGACTCCGATGTATACAAATTGACAATCCGACTCCGACTCCAACTCCAACTTCTACATGTAATCAAAATATTATAAAATTCATACTACTGCTCGTATTCAAATTCTACCTGCATAAGAACATAATTTAAATATAACAAAAATTAAAAATCAAATTAAAAAAATAAAAAAAAAAAAAAAATGTTCTTAGTTTGACAGCATGTTGATTAAGGACTAATTTATGACATGTCATTGATTCGTCTCATATGCCTAGTAAACTAATTATAAAGTTGCTGAGGTTTCATATTATATTCGTATACGACATGTCCACAATCATTCTTTTTGCAATATGACGCATTTAAAACTTAAAAAGGCAAACAACAACTTCCTTTATGAACATAATTGTTTGTTTGTTCGTCTTCTTTTGATGCTTTGCTTTTCCATTTTTTGTTAATTTTAATCATTTCGTGTTTGTTTATATGTAGGGGAGATTCGGGAGTTGTGAGACATGGGGAGTTGTGAGACAGCGCCATCCTCTTCATATTTCAGAAATTTAACGTTCGGTGATAAGTGTCAAAATTGTTTCTCAATACAACCTCACTATGTAGCTAGAATTCTTTAAGTAAACAGGCATTCTGCGCGTCTTTCCCTCCATGTAATATGTTTTAAAAATTTTCGAAAAATCTCTTGACCAATTTTGTTTGTAATACTTTCGATAAGTTTTTCAAGCGAATTGCAAAGGTGTGTTCATGTTTGCATGAACATACAATGTGCTAATAACTATTTACAGCCATGTTGAATATATATATACGATTTGGGGAGTTGTGAGACAGCGCCATCCTCCATCATATTCCAAGTTCATCGGATTCTGAAGAAGACTTCTGCATCATCTGCAAAGGTGTAATGCCGAAAAAGTTGACCAAAAGCAACTCCATTCATTGCCATGTATGCGATCGAGCTGTGCACTTAAAGTGTACTAATTTACAAGCTGGATATTTTAAATGCGTTCACTGCAAATCGGATTGATTGAATTGCATTTTCTTAAGATTTTTCATAAAAATTGTCTCATTTTTCTTAGTTTCCATCTTCCATCTTCTTCGTCTCACAACCCCCCAAAATTTTAGAACATTCGAAAAATGAATATTTTTTTCGTGCAATTTAAATTTTGACAAAAATGATTATTTTCGATGTAAAGAATGAACTAATAGCTGCCATTACTGTCGAACTAGAGTTTAAAGCTTTCAGATATGAAAAATATTGTGATTGTGGAGTAGTTCAAGTTCAAAAACAAAACCCATCTCACAACTCCCCAATCTCCCCTACATATAAATAGTCCAAGCTTGGTTTATATTATTTTTCCACGAAAATCACTAAAAATAATATTTTTTTATTAGTCACTTAAACTTCTTTTCCACGAAAACTGAACTGTCCAAAAACCCAATTTTTTTTAACCAGCCGCGGCCCGCAAGTATTTGGAAATAAATATTATGGTATTTTTTGTAAATGTTATGTCCCAAGCTTAATAGATGAATATTACGGCTGGTCACTATGACTGTGAGTTTATCGGTAATATCAAAAAGTCATTTTAAACGATTGCCAAAATACATAGTGACGGGTTGCCTCTATTTTGTCGATCGTCACTTAATAATAATTTAGGGTCGACATTAATAATATCTCGTCATCAAGCAGAATAATTTCTATATATGTTAACGATAATTTTATTTGTGTTGCGAGGATATTTGAGATGTTTCTTGAGTGAAACATTACGCTAAGCCATGCTTTATAAAATTGACCGGTGGTCAAATATGTACTGATTGGAGTCTTTCTTTAACTATGGGTAAGGCACATTTAAGGAGGAGGACATTTATATTTTAAGAAAATATAAAGTACAGAGTCGGATTCGGTTAGTATTTCCGACTCAAGCTGCCACTCCGCTAAAATTGTCCGACTCCTCGACTCCGATTCTCACTATTAGTATTTATATGTCACCTAGCGCCTAAATTGGCTGATGGTTGACTTCATCGGCTGTAAGTACATATACGTACATTGTTGCTTTCGTATACATAGCAGTTTTCTCTGTGATGGAAGGAATTAACCAACGATGTTTAGAATTGATTGCCCAAAATAAGTAGATATAAGTAAATAAGCCGTATAAATAAGTTGGAGGCTTCTATATGATGAATCAGTTAAATAATCGCTATTATAAATAAATAAAAATAACAATCGAGTTATTTAGCAAAACTAGCAGACAAATATACAACAATGCCTGATTTCAATTGATAGATATCAATTACAAATATTCCCAATGCGGAAAACTTTTCTTATTGAATACTTGGTTTAATTTTGAACCAACATTTATAATTAATTTTATTTTATTGAGCCAATAATTTAAAATTAAAACAAATTTTTGAAATATTGGTTTAGGGCTCTTTTTATTTTAAAAAACTTAATTACAGCTTTAGCTTTCGATTCCTATTCGGAATCATTCTCAAATGCGATATGAAAACCTTATATCAAAATTGTTTCTTTTAGACAAATTTTAAATTTTGCAAAGCTACCTTAATAAACCCATTTACCATAGAAACGCACAGCCTAGATAATTTATTTGAAAATAAATTTGTACTATAATGCTTTCAATGTAAAAAGGTTGTACAATTAAAATCAAAATGGTTTTGAGAATGATTCCGAATAGGAATCGAAAGCTAAAGCTGTAATTAAGTTTTTTAAAATAAAAAGAGACCTAAACCAATATTTCAAAAATTTGTTTTAATCAACCTTTATAAGTTTTAGAATCGATCGGATTCACTTCAATTATTTACGTAAAATACCAAAAGTAGAATGATCGATACAGAAATTTGTATTGCATTAGGCATATTTAACATATATAACCTGGCCATGCTCACAAACACCAAAGCACACGAATTTTTGATGAATTTTCGTCATTAAATTTTGCCTTATCAGATATAAATACATAACGGCTATGCTATAGCTTTAAAAAATATACTAAAACTCAACGCGCAACGACCCAAGCGGCGTTAACATGACAAGTCTAATTATTTATGTACATAAATCTAATTAGTCCATAACCCTTAAGCGCTACCTTTCAAGGGTATCTTCACTAAAATTTGAATTTGAAATTATAGACATAGTATCCAAATTGTTACAAATATTTTCTTTTTATGTCTTTAAACCTTGTCGGTATATACCCGGGTAAATATCGTGATTTTGATAATTGAATTTCTCCGCGGCTTTTTAATTAATTTTAAATCAGCTCCGACTCAGTGACTCAATGTGCATGAAATTTATGAAAAATCAGTTATTACGAAAAATGATGTATATTTAAGTACATTTTTTTGAAAATTTTACAGTTTTTCGACCATCTTCACAGTATATACCTGGGTATATAATTTATTGTTCCGTATATTTTGTATGAAATTTCTCATAAGTTTTATTAAATAGTCGACTACATAGTTTAATTGTTATCTGTAAAGCCTGTAAATAACTATTGAACTAAAGTAGAGAATACATATGTATGTATGAATTCCGAAATGTGTACATTGTGAAAGATTCTGTAAAGTTAAACGCGTTAAACTTTAGAAACGACAGACGGACATAGTTGCTCGATACAGCGGGTAGGAATTTTTGTTTTCAAAGTTGCCGAACTGCTATATAATTTGATCTTGCGTCCAGATTATTTGTTTTTTATTTGATAAATTCATTTTCAGCCTTCTTATGTCTACAAATTATGTCCTGCATCGATGCGCCAAACAAAGTGCAAAATATGTCCACATCGTCCAAAATCTTGATGTTAGGATTGGGCTCAATAAAATATGGCTCGCATATTATATCATCCGCCATTAACCCTTGCAAGTTTGTAGGAGTTTTCTTCCGTTGGTCAAACAAACCGACAGAAATCTAAACTGATCATCTTCCGAGTTTGATGCTAAATTCTCCACTATCTTTTGAAAATATTTTTGCTTCCTCATACGAGAGTCTAGCGCATAATAAAAACGTTTTACTTTTTAATTTTTGCTTATTTTAAAAAGAATCCCATACGAAATTCACACAATTTATATTTATATACCGGGGTATTTGAAGTGAAGATTAAGGATTTTTAATTGCCGACAAGGTGAGGGTTAAACGTGTTCGAAACCTTACAGGTTACTAATAATTTTAGTACTAATTTTTGCCCATATTAACACAGTCAAATACTATGATAATTTTTGACATATACACAATAAATTCATTGTGTGATTGATGTAGTCGCCTTAGAGTTTTACTTCAGAGAAAAGAATTTTCCTCATTCGCTGTTATGAAGATGAATTTTTCAACTGGGACCGTGATTTCAATTCTCTGGTCGTAATTTTTATTGACGAATTATATTGCGTAATTACGTGATAATGGGTATTATTATATCTTGAACATTCGATGATTATGCAGAAAACAGTTCAATGATTGTTAGTTTGATTTGTATACACCACAAATTGGTTTGGAAATAGTTTAGGCCAATATTATTACTGTAGATGTTTTTATATCATACTAGCGGACCCGACAGACGTTGTCCTGTCTACACGTCTTTAATTTGAAAATTTCATACTTTTTTTAATAAGCTAAACCATTCTGGACCATTTAGATGAAAATTATTATTCAAATGTTATGACAATATCTAACGTCATTACATGTAAATTTATTACAATTAGACTAATCGATAGCGTGTGAGTATGTGTAATGAAATCTTCAACTTGTTTTAATTAAAGGTAAAAAGCTTACACTCAAACTATTTTATTTAAAAAATATATTTTTTTATTTACAAAAACTTAATTTATCGTAATACCATTGGATGTACAATATTTTTGGTTAAACCCTGAGGTGTATAAATAAATAAATTCGATGGTTTTCCAACTCTGGAACACGCAACATATAATTGGCCGTGAGAAAAACATGGGTTTTCTAAATCTAAGCCACAAATTGTCATTGTTTGGCCTTGTGACTTATTTATAGTCATAGCATATGCCAAGCGGATTGGAAATTGTAAACGTTTGAATGGTATAGGCGAATCTGAAGGAATCATTAGGATCCTTGGTAAAAGTACAACTTCACCTTGAAATTTTCCACTCAAAATAGTTGCTTCAAGAATGTTGCCCATGATTTTTTTTACAACTAATCGCGTTCCATTACACAATTTTGGGGCATTTAAATTTCGAAGCAAAATTATAGGTGAGCCAATTTTCAGTCGCAAATTATGTGTTGGCATTCCAGGTAAATCTAGTGAATTTAGAAACTCTACAGGATAGTTGACAACTTCGTCAGGATCAACAACAGTGTCAATCGATTTAAATGTAATTTCATCACCAGGCAATGACTGTTGTATTTTAAAATTGATGGCGTCAACATCTAAATTTTTTGCCGCTAAAATAGCTCGCTCTCGCAGCCATTCATGATTAGTATAATTAGTTATGTCTTAAATCTGGAAAGATACTTGTTATTAACTCATCTTTGGTAGCCACCATGTTGCAAAAATTCTCTGGAAGTCGAATATATTGTGTATCTTCATACAATTGAATTTTACCGTTTCCAATGTCTAACAATTGTTCAGAGAATCCTGAAGCTAATGGATCATTTTGAAGTCGAACGCGCATATTAATAGTAAGGCATAATTTAGTGACACTTGGCCATAGATAAGATTCTTTCAAACATGCGTTTATTTCGTCTGCATATGTCGCGCGTGGAATGACTGGTAATGTTTGTCTGAAATCACCAGACAGCAGAAGTAGAGCACCACCGAAAAGCCGAGCATTATTTTTGATATCTTTCAGGGATCTGTCGAGAGCTTCAAGCGAATGCTTGTGGACCATTGTACATTCATCCCAGATAATAATTTTACATTTTCTCAAAACTTCAGCCATGCCTGAATGCTTCTTTATGTTACACATTGCTTCGGGATTTGTATGAACGTTCAAAGGTAATTTAAGTGCTGAATGCGCAGTCCGTCCACCATCTAGTAACGTTGCTGCAATGCCTGATGAAGCAATGGCCAATGTAATATGATTTTGAGATCGAATCCGCGCAAGTATCAGTGCGATAAGAAATGTTTTACCAGTGCCACCTGGAGCGTCTAAAAAAAAGAATCCACCTTGTTGTGCTGCAATTGAAACGTTAATTTGATCATATACATTTCGTTGTTCAGCAGTAAGCAATTGTTCATTTTCCGCAACAAAAGTAGCCAAAGAAATCTTATCGAACTGGTGTTCACGTTGAACATCGCTGTTGATGATGTCTACTGCCGGGCGATTCGGCGCTGGCATTCCAAAATGGATGAGCGGTATGTTTGAAATAAGAATACAAATATCCTCAATCATTATTAATGACTCGTTGTATATTTCGGCGGAGAATTCAATATTAAGATTTTGATTAGTAATTCTAGTCCGATGCAAAATATCCTCACTCATTGAGTCTTTATATTTGTTCCACAGAGCAGATGCATCAGACGGAAAACACGTTGTCAATATTATTGAAAATAATTGACGAATTTGTTGTGGAGATGAGCTCAGTGCTGCATCTGCAAGTGTGAGATCCCAATGGTTATCATCCTCCGATAAATGTAACTCACGACACGCATCGAAGAAAGAGTCGTATAAAGTACCATTGACTTTTCGCAAATATTGGAAGGACGTCGGTCCAGGGACGTCAACCAGTAATAAACGTAAAAAAAAACATTCGCTTTGCTTAGGATGAACTGTATATAATCGACCTAAAGTATTTGTCATAAATATATCAGCGAATGCTGGGACTGGAATGCCTCGTTTCCGCGGTTCCCAATTCTTTGATTGTTTATTCCATGTAAAAAATTTAGGAACATCAGTGTACATCAACGTCCTTGCGAATTGACCAACAGCATCTTGTCGACTACAAAGGTTAAAAAATTCAGTAAGAGTTGTTTTTGGAGCCGTCAAAGCCTGTTGTAGTGCAGTTTCTTCTGTAAAGTCAACACGCTGTCCGTTTTCAAGATGCACAGCCAAATGTATAACAGCAGGATTCCTTTCATGTATAGGGAACGTAAAAATGCGCCAAATAGCTTCGTTGCTACTTATGTATCGACCCATTTGATAACGTGTTATTTCGTCATTGTCGTTTACATTTCGAACAGCAAATATAGCTTTATCACTACCCTTGTGAACTTACTTACAAATGTATTTGATAGACTTCACCGAACTGCATAGTTCAACGTTTATGTGCGTTTTGTAGGTTTTGCACAGCAATGGCGAATATGGAACTACCCAGCGATTATCAATATCTACTCTCACACCATTTGACAGACGCAATTCATATGATTGACCACCATTGTCTACGTCTCTACGTCGATAAGATGGATAACCGTCCATATTGGTGATAGTATCAGTTTCACATGGTTTTGGAAAACCTTGTGTACATTTTCCACTATCCATACATCGCGACATCATGTTTAGAGTGCCACATGGACCATGGATCATATTTGTAGTAACAATGTTAAACAATTCTGGATCAACATTCGGATCTGGAATTTCCGCTGAAATAATTTTGTCAATTTCTTCTGCGCGTATTTTATCCACCAACCAAATTAAAATATGCGCATGAGGTAAACCTCGTTTTTGCCATTCAACAGAGTAAAGCCAACAACGCGTTTCACCAAATACCGAGTAATGTGTAATCAAATTCATCAAAGATTTTAATTTTTGTTTAAAGACACGTGCAGTGACATCATGACGGTGCATCGATGTTTGACCTGGCAACAGTAAACTTTTGATTTCATCCCAGTTTGGATTACACGTAAATGTGATAAAAAGATCAGGTCGGCCGTATGCACGTACGTAAGTCATGGCATCTTGAATATATTCCTGCATATGACGCGGGCTACCAGTGTATGATGATGGGAGAATATATGCGGTACCAATATTGTTGATGTCATTCGTTGCATCTACATTGCCGATTACGGCGTCACGTAAATGAATGTACTCCTCAGCACGAAGTTTTGCTTGATTAAATTGTATGTATCGTAATCTCTCACTTTCGATTTTTACATACATATCGACAATGTACTGATGGAATAGCTGTCTGCATCGGAGAATACCATTATCTTCATTGGCACGAATCATTAGTCGATATGCATAGTAGTTCATAGCACTAACTTTCTTGTTCAGTTCTTCACCTGCAAATAAATATAATTATGAGATTAACAGAAATTATTGATTAAAATAAAATAATTTTAAAATAATTTATAAGTTGTACCTGTAGTTGGATTTCTTTGTTTAATATTGATATGATATCCATCTTCTCCTTCCCAAAATATCAACGGATACTGCAAAGCATCGTAAGAACGATGATTGTCTTGAATTATTTGCATCGTATTATCTCTGCGTTGTATGCGAATATCTCGACGTTCACATGGGTCACCAGCCATAACGACTGCAACTTCATTAATAGTTGGAACATTATATGTGCCTGCGTGCTCTCCATAGGGCACTTTGTCTGCTTTAATGACAATGACGTAGTTGTCGTTTTGCAGTCTGTTAGAAAGAGTCTTAAACAATCAATTGG
The DNA here is from genome assembly GCA_963556165.1 of Tipula helvola. Taxonomy (NCBI): domain Eukaryota; kingdom Metazoa; phylum Arthropoda; class Insecta; order Diptera; family Tipulidae; genus Tipula; species Tipula helvola. The sequence continues at coordinate 102,783,668 of OY744482.1, forward strand.
TTATTGTTTTGCAAAAACGTTTGCAAATTATCCACAATTTCTCGTTCTTCCATCCGCTCTATATGGTTGTAAAGGCAGCGTGTATGTGATTGTTCCTCCTCATCGCCCATAAAATAAATTTGTAGAAATTTTGGATCGGCATCAGGCATTGGAAGCAATGAACCAATTTGGTGGTACACCTGACCTTGAATCTTGAATGTAGATTCAAAATTACGACCATCTTCATTATGAACAATTTTTGTTGCTCCAAATGATGTCATTTGGAAGCATGAATTGAATTTACGAATTTTTCGCAAAAACAATTTTGATCGAGATGTGGTTCCGGCTAAAAGTGTTTTTAAAGGTTCCGGTGGTGGTTTTAGCGATGGCAGTGAAATTTTTCCAGATACGCAACATAAACCAGTTGATTCACCGTTATACTTGAAAGCATGACAATATTGACACTCTTTGTCCATACTACCTATCGTGATTAGTGCATGTGACGAATAATCTATTTCAGGAACATATTCGAACGCGAGACGATTAAATGATGCTCGTGACAATGCTCGATTATGTTGCACTTGTTGATGGTGATGGTCTCTCTGTGCGTCGGTAGCTCGTTCACGTGCCTCTCGTTGTCTCAATGCATTAGCATGAAGACGTTGAACGCGTTGCTCTGAATTCTCATTTGCTCGTGAACATGCAACTTGATCTCTTAAATTTGCATTATCCGTTGAGTGTTCTTCAATTGATCTATTTAACCGACGATCATGGACTAATTGGGCGTTCCGAGTACGCCGACCAATGTTTTTTGCTCTTCCACGAAGACGTGGCATTTTTCTGTATAAGGAAAATACTGTAAAATAATACATAACGAAAATGAGTGATTTATTAAAGATGAAATTTTAAGTAATAAACTGAAAAGATTTATTGTAACAAATTTTAGATCAAAAAACGCGTAATTTTATGTTTTTTCTATTCAATATTTTAACACTGAGTTTTTATCGACACAGATTTCAAAATATCGAATATTAAATCTCGAAACAGTCATAAATTAATGACGCCGATAGTATACAAATAAATTTGTAGGTTAGGTTAGTTATTAACTAACGCACGTGTAAATTTGATAAAAAAAATTATAAGAAATATACTCACTTCGATTCTGCACTAAATTACCAAAATGTATAGTTTTTTAGGCACAATTCAAAACTCTTCTCAAAACACTCAGTACCTTTTAATTTAATATTTGATCCAGCACATGGTCTACAATAACACAATGATAACAAAACATTTTTTTAATTTGATCGCAGCGCTAACTGTCGGGACAGACTAAAATTAAAATTGACACTGCGATGGTAGCGCCGTCTGTCGGATCCAATGTAAAACATTCCAAAATCAACAACTACTAATAAATTAAAAATTAATTAAAAAAACATTGTCCAGCGGACAAAATTGTGAATCTAAACCATTCTCAGATCCCCTTGAACACACACAAAAAATTTCATCAAAATCGGTCCAGTCGTTTAAGAGAAGTTCAGTGACATACACACTCACAGAAGAATTATATATATAAAGATTTGCTTATTCTATTCGCTTATTTGTACACACTGTCCAATTAGTATGCATTCACAGTATTGTTTTCCAATTGTTTATAATTGCCCCTAAATGTTGTTTAATAAAAAATAATTAACATCTTATTCTTGTGTGTTGTTGTTGTCAATAATAAATTTATTGCTAGGAAAGTTTAATTAAGCTAATTTTTTGCAGTAAAGTTCTTAAACTTAAAGCTTTGTTTTTTTTAAGTTTTCGTATCTAATGCTTCAATATCTAGAAATAAATTTTATGTACGTATATATCATGTATATTCTCCGGTGCTCGCTTCTTTACACAAAAATATATAAAGCACATAAATTTTTGAAAAATATGTATGTGTTGTGTGCACACAGCGGAAGTGGGTGAATATAGCAACCAGCACACGATAAAGAAGTAAAAGAAGAACAGAAAACAGCAAAATGAAAATAGTAATAAAAATGGAAAATTTGAATTTTAAATTTTATTAGAATATTCCATTTTTGTGTGTATATGTATATGTATTTGGAACAATAAAAAATGGAAATAAAATAAATATGACGATGGTATATAATATAAAAATAAAAAATAAAAAATGAAAATGTGGAAAAATTATTGTTATAATTTTTCATTTATACATATATAAATATTTTTTTTTTTTTCAAATTTTTTTATTAATTTTTTTTGGAAAAAGCAAAAAGTTTTCGGGGAAAATGGGATTTAATTTAGACGGTATTTTTTTATTTTATTTGTTTGTTTATGGTTTACAATTTTCACCGGAATATTTTAAATAATTTACATAATTTAATGAATTGTTTATAATTTATATTTATTTTCATTTGTGTGTATTTATTTTTATTTTATTGTTTACCTTAAAATTTTGGTTTAAAATTTTTGATTTTTTAACGTAGGCTGAATGGTGTTAAGTTCTTTAAATATTTTTACGCACATAAAGCTCATTTTAATGTACCTAATCGAATATGTATATTGCATGCAAGAATTATGAATGTATAATTTTCCACCATAAACAAACAAATCGCAATTCAACAAAGTAGCAGCTTTTGCATAATACTTGGAAACTTTTATACACAAAGTTTTCTTTTATTATTTTTTCGTTTTGCACTTTAAAAATTTATTAACTGATAAAAAGGTAATATTTTAATAATTGAGTAATAAAAATGAAAAAAAAACGAATGAACAGCAGCAGCAACAACAAGAAAAAGCTTAATATCAATTTAACACAAGAGCAAATAATAATAGTTGTAATAATAGTAGTAATAAAATAAAAAATTTAATATTTTTTTTGTTTGTGTGTATGTGTATATTATGTTAGTTTCCCAAAACTTTAATGAAATTCATTAAATTTAATTTTGTTGGATTTTTTTTCCTTCATTATTTTATGTGTTCAAGCAAGAATATAAAACGCTCATAAATTTGTGTGCATTTAAAAGTTGTACCACTCTTGCAGAAACATAATACCTTTAGCTTTAAATATAAACGCCCCATTCTACTCTTCGGGCATATACTATAGATACAAACAAGTACCTACATAGCTATATAGATTTTAATTTCGTGTCTAAAAAGTTAATATCTTAGATAAAAAATACTATCTTAAAACGATAAATAGACGAGGTTGGTGTACGCGAGATGCTTTTTACTCCATTTTTGTTTACCTGTTAGCGAAGTAAAATGAAAATTTATTTAAAATGTAGGTAAATTGTCGTCAACAGGAAGACAATATTTAAATAAAAATTTTATTTGGAAATTTTCATTACAATTTTTCCCGAGGGGAGATTATCCTGTATGTGAAGTTAACAAGTTTTGTTGTTTAGTCTAAACTATACCGATAAAACTGTTATATGCTAAAAATGTTATAATAATGTCAGTTAAATTAAAAATTTAGATAAGATAAATATGATTACTGTTTCGGGAGTAGTTCCTAAATATTTGTTCTTTAAATTAAAATATTTAACACAAAACTAACAGGAATTATGTCTATAACAGTGAATAACTTAAGGTGATAGAGAAACTTGTTTTCAGAGTATTATTATTTGGAGTAAATTGTATACAAGAATCTTTTTCGTCAGACCCGTAAAATAAACTAATAACACTTACAGAAAATTATTTAACAGTTTATTGATTTCGATTTAGATGATCGGCGTCCAACATTTGTAACAAAAAACAAATATCAATATATCCCTAGGGCTCAATCCCTTATCATTGCACTACCTCCTGTTGCCGTTTGTAACTTCAACCCGTTAGCTGGTTGTACACCTCCATATATCAGATATACAGTCAATTAAATTTAAGATTTAGGTCATCAACTAGAAAAATATTTTTCAGAATAATTATTCTCCAACGGCTGGCGTTAACATTCTGTCCCCCGTTAAAGACTTGATTCCTTCTCTAACGTCAACTTTTATAATTTCCATATAATTCTCCTCTCTGTTGTAAACTTAAACACATCATTGCTTGGCGCGCTCCTGTGAAGCTGTTGTTAAATCTGAGTTTCTTTAGTTTGGCGCCAATAAAATGAGTGCCGGTGCCACATGATATTGAACTGGGGAGTCCTCTTCCACTGCCAAATATTTCTAGTACCACCAAGAATGTATCCGTTTTTAAATTGCCCGGCAACTCCAGATTGATTACCTTAACCGGCATGCAAATGAACACCACGTTGTATGTAACGACCCAGAATGATTGTGGGGCAGATGGGATAACAACGTGGGATCAGAATGAAAATAAGTGAGATGGAGGTAACATAACAATATTATACTCAGGATGTGATTATTATGTAGAATAATTGTGTGAGGGGCCCTTCCACTTGAAATACGTCCTTGTTATCTTAGATATGTTGAAAGTAATGCCAATCTTCCTTTTAAGTCGAAATTTTTCTGCGAACTGCACTTCCTGAACAAATTTGCACAATAGGTGTTCCGCCCACTTATATTTGTCCGGTGTGATTTGACCTGAGTGTGGTACGTCAGTAAATTAAAGCTCTCTTCATTTTGGTCAGCAATTATGAAAGACAAATCTTGATACATCGTAACCTTGTGTACGCTTGCAGCGCGTGTTTCGTCACTACTTAAGGATCTTATACCATGGCAATGTCCTTGCGACTAGGTATGCTATTGTTGATTGAATCAGTGGAGTCCATTCCATCAGAGAGATTTGGCCAGCAGGCTGGTTGGACTACATCCTCGCGATTATTTGAGCTAGCTAGCGGTAAGGGCGAGAGCTCACTGGCATGAAACTTGACTGTACCCTTTTGTGTATCCCACAAAACCCAAAATTGGATGGTCACGCTTACTACCGTCACGTCTCGGTAAACCTTGGATTATGAAGAAAGAAATTCGCGCGAGTTTGAAGCATATTTGTGTAGTGGGATTTGTGTAGAACATGCTCATGTTGTTATTGTTTCTCCTCTATCCAAATATTTCTAAGTGCTATGTATGTAGTTGAGTAAGATGAGTACGCACACGAAATACAAGTAAAAGTAGTATGCTTCGACAATTGGAAACAATTTTGATGAAATGGATTACAGAATCTAAAATTTGAAGTTTGGTATTTGAAATTTAAAATTTAGAATTTGAATTTGAAATTTCGAATTTAAAATTTGGAATATGAAATTTTGGAATTTGGGATTTGAAATTTGAAACTTAAAATTTGAAATATGAAATTTTGGAATTTGGAATTAGGGATTTGGATTTTGAAATTTGAAATTTAAAACCCGAAATATGGAATGCGGAATTTGAAATTTAAAATTTGGAATTAACAATTTAAAATTTAAAATTTTAAGTTCGGAATTTGAAATTTAGCATTTGGAATGTGAAATTTAAGATTAAAAATTTTTATTTTGGAATTGGGAATTTGAAATTTGAAATTTAAATTTGAAATTTGAAATTTAGAATTGGAAATTTGAAATTTAAAATTTGAAATTTCGAATTTGGAATTTGAGATTTGAAATTTAGATTTTTAATTTGAAATTTGGAAATTGAAAATTGAAATTTGAAATTTGGAATGTAAAATTTTAGATTTTGGAATTTGCGATTTCGAATTTGGATTTTGAAGTTAATCTAAAATTTAAAAATTTGGAATGTAGGATTTGAAATTTAGAATTTGAAATTTGGAATTTGGAATTTGAAGTTTGGAATTTGAAATCTGAAATTTAAAATCAAAATTTAAAATTTGAAATTTAAGATTTAAAATTTTGTACTTGGAATTTGAAATTTGGAACTAAAACTTTGGAATTTTGAATTTAAAATTTGGAACTTGAAATTTAAAATTTGGAATTAAGAAATTGAAATTTGAATTTGAAATTTAGAGTTTGAAATTTGATTTTTGAAATTTGATATTTGGAATTTTCAGTTAAAAACTTAAAATTTTTAATTTGGAATATGAAATTTTAGATTTTGGAATTTGCGATTTGGGATTTGGATTTTGAAATTTCAAAACTAAAATTTAAAATTTGGATAATGGGAATTGAAATTTGTAATATGAAAACTAAAATTTACAATTGAATTTGAAATATAGAATTTGAAATTTGAAATTCGCAATTTGGAATTTGAAGTTTGGATTTTGAAATTTGGAATTTAAAATTTGAAATTTAAAATTTGGAATTTAAATTTTGGAATTTAAATTTTGGAATTTAAAATTTGGAATTTAAAATTTAAGATTGAAGGTAAATTTGGAGCACTAAATTTAAAATTTACAATTTGAAATTTAAAATTAGAAGTTTGGGATTTGGAAATTGAAACTTAAAATGTAGGATTAAAAATTTGATATTTGATTTTCAAATTTTTGAAATACATATAAATTTTACAATTTGAAATTTAGAATTTGGAATTTGAAATATAGAATTTAAAATTTGGAATTTAAGTTTAAAACTTAAAATTTAAAATTAAACTTAAAATTTAAAATTAAACTAAAAATTTAAATTATAGATTTTGAAATTACAATTCTAAAATTTTAAATTTGGAATGTGGGATTTGAAATTTGGAATTTGAATATTAAAATTAAAATTTAAAATTTAGAATTTGAAATTTAAAATTTAAAATTTAAAATTTAGAATTAAATTTCAAAGATTTCAGATTTAAGATTTACAATTTTGATTTTGGAATTTGAAATTTAGAATTAGACATTTGGAATTTGAAATTTGGAGCATAAAATTTAAAATTTAGAATTGACAATTTGAAATTTAAAATTTTAAGTTTGGAATTTGGAATTTGAATTTGAAATTTGGAATTTGAAATGTAGAATTTTAAGTTTAAAGCTTAAAATTTTAAATTTGGAATATGTAATTTTAGAGTTTGGATTTTATTGAGGATTTGGATTTTGAAATTTGGAATGTGGGATATAAAATTTGAAAATTGAAAATTAAAATTTAGTATTTGGCATTTAGATTTTGAAATTTGGAATTTGAAGTTTGGAATTTGAAATTTTGAAATTAAAATTTAGAATTTGGAATTTGAAATTTAAGATTTAAAATTTAAAATTTTGATTTTGGAATTTGAAATTCGGAATTAGAAATTTATCATTTAAAATTTGGAACTTGAACTTGAAAATTTGGAATTTAGAATTTGAAATTTAAAATTTCAAGTTTGGAATTTGTAATTTGAGATTTAAAATTTGAGATTTGATATTTAAAATTTGATATATCAAATTTACAATTTGAAATTCGAATTTTGGAATTTGAAATTTGGAATTTGAAACTTAGAATTTCAAATTTAGAATATGAAATTTTAGATTTTGGAATTTGCGATTTGGGATTTGGATTTTGAAATTTCAAATCTAAAATTTGAAATTTGGAATTTGAAAATTAAAATTTAGAATTTGGAATTTAGAATTTAAAATTTGAATTTTAGAATTGATTTTGAAATTTGGAATTTGAAGTTTGGAATTTGAAATTTTGAAATTAAAATTTAGAATTTTAATTTGAAATTTGGAATTTGAAATTTAAAATGTAGGATTAAAAATTTTATATTTGATTTTCAAATTTTTGAAACAATTTGAAATTAGAATTTGGAAATTGAAATATACAATTTAAAATTTGGAATTTAAGTATAAAACTAAAAATTTAAAATTAATCTTAAAATTTAAAATTAAACTTAAAATTTAAAATTAAACTAAAAGTTTAGATTATAGATTTTGAAATTACAATTCTAAAATTTTAAATTTGGAATGTGTGATTTGAAATTTGGAATTTGAATATTAAAATTTAGAATTTGGATTCGGAAATTTGGAATTAGATGTTTGGAATTTGAAATTTGAAAATTAAAATTTTAAATTAAAATTTTAAATTTAGAATTTGAAATTTAAGATTTAAAATTTAAAATTTAGAATTTAAAATTTGGAATTAAATTGATTTTGGAATTTGAAATTTAGAATTAGACATTTGGAATTTGGAATTTGAATTTGAAATTTGGAATTTGAAATTTAAAATTTGAGATTGATATTAAAATTAAAAATTTAAAATATGAAATTTACAATTTGAAATTTAGAATTTGGAATTTGAAATGTAGAATTTGAAATTTAAATTTGAAGTTTAAAACTTTAAAAAAAGAAAAAAAAAATTTAAATTTTAAATTTGGAATATGAAACTTTAGATTATGGATTTTGGGATTTGGATTTTGAAATTACAATTCTTCAATTTGGAATTTGGGATTTGAATATTAAAATTTAGAATTTAGATTTTAAAATTTGAAATATGTAATATGTTTTGAATTTGAAATTTGAAATTTAAATTTAAAATTTGAAATTTGAAATTTAAGATTTTAGATTTAAAGTTTTGAATTTAAAATTTGGAATTTAAAATTTAAAATTTTAAGTTTGGAATTTGATATTTGAAATTTAGAATTTGAATTTGAAATTTGGAATTTGGAATTTGAAATTTAGAATTAGAAATTTGGAATTTGATGTTTAAAACTAAAAATTTTTAATTTTAAATTAAACTTAAAATTTTAAGTATTAAATTTGGAATATATAATTTTGATTTTGGATTTTGGAATTTGCGATTTGGGATTTGAAATTTAAAATTTGGTGTGGGATTTGAAATTTGGAGTTTGAATATGTATGTATGTATTAAAATTTAGAATTTGGTATTTGTATTTTGAAATTTAAAATTAAAATTTAAAATTTTTAGTTTAAAATTTGGAATTTTAAATTTAAGATTTAAAATTTGAAATTTTGAATTTTAGCTTGGAAATTAGAAATTTAGAATTTGGAATTTAAAATTTGGAACATGAAATTTAAAATTTGATATTCAGAATTTGAAATTTAAAATTTGAAGTTTGAAATTTGGAATTTGAGATTCTAAATTTAAAATTCGAATTGAAAATTTCGAATTTGAAATTTTTGATCTAAAATTTGGAATTTAAAATTTGAGATTTGACAATTAAAATTTGAAACATGAAATTTGCAATTTGAAATTTAGAATTTGAAATTTAGAATTTCAAATTTGGAATTTAAAATTTGGAATTTGAAATTTAGAATTTTAAGTTTAAAACTTAAAATTTTAAATTTGGATTATGTAATTCTAGAGTTTGGATTTTATTGAAGATTTGGATTTTGAAATTTGGAATGTGGGATATAAAATTTGAAAATTGAAAATTAAAATTTAGTTTCTGGTATTTGGATTTTGAAATTTGAAATTTGAAATTTTGAAATTAAAATTTAGAATTTGGAATTTAAAATTTGGAATTTAGAATTTTAAGTTTAAAACTTAAAATTTTAAATTTGGAATATGAAATTTTAGAGAGTGGATTTTATTGAGGATTTGGATTTTGAAATTTGGAATGTGGGAAATAAAATTTGAAAATTGAAAATTAAAATTTAGTATTTGGCATTTAGATTTTGAAATTTGGAATTTGAAGTTTGGAATTTGAAATTTTGAAATTAAAATTTAGAATTTGGAATTTGAAATTTAAGATTTAAAATTTAAAATTTTGATTTTGGAATTTGAAATTCGGAATTAGAAATTTATCATTTAAAATTTGGAACTTGAACTTGAAAATTTGGAATTTAGAATTTGAAATTTAAAATTTGAAGTTTGGAATTTGTAATTTGAGATTTAAAATTTGAGATTTGATATTTAAAATTTGATATATCAAATCTACAATTTGAAATTCGAATTTTGGAGTTTGAAATTTGGAATTTGTAACTAAGAATTTCAAATTTAGAATATGAAATTTTAGATTTTGGAATTTGCGATTTGGGATTTGGATTTTGAAATTTCAAATCTAAAATTTGAAATTTGGAATTTGAAAATTAAAATTTAGAATTTGGAATTTAGAATTTAAAATTTGAATTTTGGAATTTGAAATTTGGAATTTGGAATTTGAAATTTGGAATTTGGAATTTGAAATTTGTAATTTTTAATTTAAGATTTTAGATTTAAAATTTAAAATTTGGAATTTGAGATGTGTGGTTCGTAGTATGAAATTTGGAATTTGGGTTTTAAAATTTGAAATTTTGATTATGATATTTAGAATTTGGGATTTGAAATTTAGAATTTGGAATTAAAAATTTGGAATTTGGAATTGGAAATTTGAATTTTGAGATTTGAAGTTTGAAATTTGAGATTTGAGATTTAAAATTTATAAAAAATTGTATCGTCCAAGGTCAAGAGTTTTTGGATTCAAATAGTTTATCCATAACCTTGTTGTTTGGGGCAAGTTTAATAAAGTTCCAGCTTTCTAAATCAAACTTCATTTATTTGTGCTAATTGTTTGTCATATATGGTACTAACAAGAACATACTAATGTGGATACTCCAATTACTTAATTTAATTTAGTATGGGCAACTTTAAGCTGTTATTATTTAATTAGTTAAAGATCTAATTTAATTTATTTTTTACTGGGATTTTAAGCAGAATAGTCATAACCAATTATTTATATTAATTTTGTTTTAGTTGTTTCAGATTTTTTAGTTACTGGTTTTTGAATTTTAGTTTAAAATATTAAAAAAAAAAAAATAAGATATTTGGTATTTAATATTCATAATATAGAATTCAAATTTTTTATGCTTCGCAAATTTCAGGTTATTTAGTTCGTGATTAATTTGCTGATCTTTGAAGCTAGCGCTGAGGCGATAGCACGGTGGTAGTTGGTTTAATTATTGTCATACAAACTATTTATGTTAATTTATTTGTAGTACATGAAGAATAAATTTTAAAATTTTACTTAATTCATTTTAGAATAGTTATTATAAACGATTTTAAAATTTTGAAAACCCTGAAATAAGCTTCCAGGAACTTAAGTAGTAATAAATGAACTTGAAATTATGTTGTTTTGCGCTTAATAATTGACCATAAATACTACTAACAAATTTACCAATTATCAACTACTTAGCTGTCTGGAACCGGGTTGATTTTTTGTTACTAACATCAATAATCCTGAGAACCAGTATAGTTAAAGTTTGAACTGTCACCTCAAATGATGATTGTTACCGTAATTAGAGTTTTTATTTGCGTTAATATTGTAGTTTTATTGTACTGGAAATCGAGCAACTCAGTTTACAAGCATGGAACTCCGTTTAGTTTCAGTTTATAATTGCATCGAGAAGAGTGCTCGTTCCTGCGTAAAATATTATCCACACAGCAACCATTTACATCTAGTTAAGGATCAGATACTATCACCCTCAAGTACTATAATATAGTTTTTTAACTAAAGCAAGTGGCTAAATCTAGTGCACAGTTCTAAGCACAACCGTAAAAAAATATCACGCCCGATTTCATAATATCCATTCAAATAATCATAAATTTCGTTGATTGTTATTGGTTTTTGAAAAACCAATACCATCCATTAGATGGTTTAAAAGCAAAATCGCGTAACTCTAAAATAAAAATCATCCACCAAATCTATTGGTCTCTTGACTGTGAAATGAAAAATTCGATTTTTTTTTTATAAGCAGCAGGAAAATATTTTCCTTGTCAATATAGATTCAAAGTGGAAAATTATTTAAAAAAGCAAAAACAAATTTGTATAGCTATGCTTGTGGAAAATGGAAAAATTCATTATGAAAATATATATAACCAACAAGAAAAAAAAATGGTAATAAATGGACCGATGGGAATAAAATTTTATGTTTGTGTATATTTGTGTGTGGGTATACGATGATAAATGAGTATGAGGACAAATAGTCTTTTTTGGAGGTCTGTAGTTAAAAAAAAATATGGTGCGGGATCCTTTGAGACAATTTCCGAAATGATAGATAAGAACCAAATAAAATAATACATCCACCCACAAACAGATATATAAATTTATATACTCGCTCATAAATTTGATTACCGCCGACAAAAAGGATTTTTCACATATCTCAAGAGGCAAATAAATTTTTCGGTGTAAACTTTTCGTGTTTAGATTGCTTTCGTTTTGTTAATATGGTAATTGGTCGTGGTGGTATGGTATGGATAAAAATGTAGGGTTTGGTGATACAATATTATATGTTTGGAATGCCTGTAGATCTAATGAAACATGCACGTATTCCATAACATTTATGATTTATAATTACTTGTATGCGGTTAATAAGTAACATTATAAATATTTAAAGCGATTAACATACACGTAACACACATAAACCTGTTGCTGGATTACAATTTATGACGTTTTGCTCAAAATTAGAAAACGTGCATATAATTATATACCTATGGATATGCTCTATGCTCATAAAGCACGTTAATTTCCAACTTCTTTAACAGTATATACAAAAATAAAAATAAAACTTAGTTATTTATGTGTTACACATGTAATTAGAATAAATTCAGGACACGTACCAATAATGATTTAGACTAAATTTGTGTATAATTAAGGAAAAAGGAAAGGTTTTTTTGGTTCTTGTCGCGCAACACAAAATCCAAGAATATTCGAAACGTGTTCGAATAAATTTCTCGGTACCTGAGTGTTTTAAATCTCGAACTATAATATTTGGGTTTAATTTTTAATTAAAAAAACTTATCATAGATCAGTTCCCTTATTAAAATGCAAATCGAGTAAATTTAACATTTTTTTTAAGCATCATAGGACATCGTGTTTCTAATCTGTTTACTGTTGTATATAGGATTTTCAAAACACATACACACACATAGACATGATCTCAATTTTATGACATCGAAATAAACAAAAACCACAATCCTTTTCCATCGCATACATCACGTTCCATATACTTTCTTATCGGCGATATAACTGTAGGAAACTTTATATGATTCAGCAAATTTCCCCAAAATGACAACAACAAAAAAACTCAAATTTATCTACAGCCCCAGGTGTCTTATATCTCGAGATGATATTTTAATGCTAATTTTCGTTGTTGCACCTTTCAGGAATATTATTACTAATAAATTTTATCGTAATCCTTTCCTATTTTCACCATATGAGTACATACATGTAGCTATATATTTGAGTTTATATGGGTACCATTAATACAGGAGGATGAAAAAAGAGAATGAAAATAAAAAAATGGGAAATTATTATTGAACATTCTGAAAATTTTCAATTTTCATCTACTAGAACGAACGATAAAAAAAATTAAACATAATTTGCAATTTGTACTAACAAAGAATTTTTATATTTAAATTTTATAAATGATTTTGAAATTAGACTCTCGATATACAGACGATTTAAAATTGACTAGGTTCTGGTTAGTTAAAAATTCGAAGTAGAAACGTAGATGTCTGGTGGGCAGACCAAGGAGATTAAGTTTTCTAATTAGGAAAATGAACTATGTGGGATCCTTACAAAATTCCAAAACTACATAACTCAACGATATTTAATAAGGAAACGAAAGTGTTACCTTAATTATATTCACAAATCAAGCTCTTAAAACGGTCCGAAAACTGTTCAATTTTTCTCCAAACTCAACATCCAACTCAATACTGAAATATAAACGTGAAATCTAAACAACTGAAGCTAACTGTCAACACCCAATGTAATTCCAAATACACCCCAATTTAACCATTAATATAACCCTAAATAAACCCCCAATAAAATACTGATTCGACAGTACATATCGATCCTTGCACCATACATCAAACAACAATGGGATGCGCAACATCGAGCGAGCTTTACTGTACGACTTGGTGGTTGCCAGCACATACTTCCCACATAAGCGCATTCATAAAGCCACATGGAAATCAAACGACGGGACAACGGTCAACCAAATCGACCACATCCTCTTGTCCAAGAGACATTTTTCTAGCCTTAAAAACATTAAAACTAAACGTGGAGCTAACATTGATTAAGACCATTTCCTGGTAGTTGCTGAATTAAAATGTCGTCTATCAACCACATACAATCATCGCTTCCAGCGCATCACTCGTTGGAACACTGCGGCATTGAACGACCAAGTTACCAGAACCACCTTCGGGATGACTGTATCAGAAATCTTGGAAAATAAACCACTTCCTGACTCCGTCCAAGAACAGTGGGACATTATCAAAACGGCGGTAACCGATGCCTCAAAGTCCACCATAGGCCAAAATCCGTCAAGGCCTAAAAATCTCTGGATTGATGATGATTGTATTGGTGCTATTCGGGAAAAAGATCGCGCACGACAACGAGATCTATGACAAAGAACAAGGCAATCCCATAACGCCTACATGACTGCGAGGAGAATCGCTAATCGGATATGTAGATGGAAAAAACGGGAATGGCATGAACAACAGGTACGCAACATCCAAAATTCTAGCCTGAGAGATAGATATCGTTGCATAAGAGAATTAGCTACGGACTTTCATCCACGTAGCAGCGCTATTCGCAACAAATCTGGTGAGTTGGAAATGGACACCAAAACCGTCCTCGAAGTGTGGCGAAATTATTTCTCCTCGCTTTTAAATAAACAGGTACCACCTTCCGAGCAACAACCTCTCTTGCTTCAACGCGATATTAACGTCGAGATGAAGTGCGGAACATGATATCGCAGATGAAAAATTACAAGATACCTGGTGAGGATGGTATCTGCAACGAAATGCTCAAATATGACGGTGATTATCTGTTCTGCCGCATGTTTGAGCTAATATCAACAATTTGGTTTAGAGAAGAAATCCCAGTAGAGTGGATGACGGCTCTTATATGTCCACTTCATAAAAAGGGAGATCTATTAAACTGCAACAAGTATCGCGGTATAGCTTTGCTGAACACAGGCTACAAGGTTTTGGCCAACGTAGTCGCAGTAAAGTTATTAACTTACAGCAAGAGGATCTTGGGTGATTATCAATGTGGTTTTCGTCCAAATAGATCAACGACCGATCAAACTTTTACGCTGAGGATTTTGCTGGAGGAATGCTATGAAAAGGACATCCCTGTACACAGTCTATTCATAAACTTTCAACAGGCGTACGACAGCATTAAGAGGAACACGTTATGGAACGTATTGTCCTATCTGGGCATACCGTCAAAATTGATTTCAATGTACCAGCTTTTAATGAATGGCTCAATATGTAAGGTGCTAATAGAAGGCAACATTTTAGATGCCTTCGAGATAATATCTGGAGTGCGGCAAGGAGACCCAATAGCTCAAACTCTATTCAATCTATCATTAGAGTATGTCATTCGGCAGCTTAATATAGCGCAGCGTAGCTGCCTGTATTATAAATCACCCAGCTATTAGCATACGCTGACGATATTTGCATTCTGGGTCGCAACATCATCTCTCTGAAAGAGGTCCTCCTCCCATTGGAATTAACAGCCCAACAAATAGGCCTTCAGATCAATGAAGCGAATACCAAATACATGGTGACCGCGAGAAGGCAGACTCGTGGGGACTTCATTTCAGGAGACACTCAATATGAAAAGGTGAATGAGTTCAAATATCTAGGATCACCAATCACTGAGCATAACTCCGTTTCTGTGGACATTTTTTTTTTCAAGTCTCCTCATATATCGCGCAAAATAAAATTGGACATCTACAAGGCGCTGATAAGACCAGTTATCACCTTTGGTTGCGAGTCTTGGACGCTGACAGCACAAAACATCCAGAAAATCGCTGTAACTGAAGAATTCTCGGTCCCATTAAAGAAGGAGCCACGTACAGAATGCGAATGAATCACGAGATCAGAAATTATCTCGATAAAGTTGACATCATTGGATTTATAAAATCTTCAAGGCTAAGATGGCTTGGGCACGTACTTCGTTCACAAAATCGGACCACCAAACAGGCCTTGGAGTCGGCACCAACGAAAGTAGGACCTCGTGGGAGACCACCTACCCGATGGATGGACGACGTAGAAAGGGACCTAAACACACTCGGTCACCGTGTCTGGCGTTCTCTTGTGGCGGATCGAATTATTTGGAGGAGCATCGTTGAGGCGGCCTAATCGCTTCATGGGATGTAGCGCCAGCGGAAGAAGAAGAAAAGGTAGATAGTTTTAGTATAGAAAAACTCCGCTACGTGGAATCCGTGATGCTCCAATCGTCAATAAAACTTTTTATTTTTATAAAAAGCGTAGCCATTCTTGTAAACGCGTATTTTTTTTCTATTTATTGTAAAAACTTCTGTGCTGGTGAAAAGTTGTAAAGAATAATTTAATTTAAAATAAATAAATTTTAAAACCCATTGGTAAAATTTAACTCATATTTGTTGCTTCATCAACAATAATAATAATGAGAACGAGGCACTCTGATTTCATAAAATTCTAAAAGTTTTCAATTATTGGAAATTTAATATCGTTTGAATATTTGGCACATGCATGCTTTGATTTCATATCAAAAGTTTCTCTACTGGAATATGTATTGCCCATGGGTTACGAGTTGGAGCTTGGGGACCTAATCCTTTGAGATCAAAACAGAATCTTGCATGTGTCTTAAATTAATCACATTTAAATTATGGATCGAGGGTTGATCAGTAACCTTTTTAATGAGCTCTGCAGCTATAATTCTTTTCTTATTATACCTTTCATATATCTTTTTCGAATTTTCGAGCTATTTTACAACCGTAATAGCTATATGCTTAACTCACGTGGCGGGGTCCCTTTGCAGCAAATTTTTCAGGTATTGCAATTTCTCTGCATTGGTCACGGAACTATTAGTATGCATTACAGCTTCAAATAGATCATTGGACAAAGGAAAGTCCGAATACTTTCCTTAAAACGAAGGTATTTAACTTCATTAGGTTTCGAGAAACTGCGATTTGACGACTCTTGTAAGAATGACGGAATTCAAAATTTGCTTACGGAGTCCGTTAGTAACACATGTGCTTAACATAACCGACGATCAACATGTATACGCAGTTGTAACTTCGCACGGTGGTACCTGTATGCGACACAAATCAATCACACAAGAAAGCTGTATTCTATCTGACAATATATACAACAACAAATACACTATCGAATTCCTCAAATGGGATTCGTCGAATTTCTGCTAAATGGATGAAATTCAAAATCCAATTCCTCGTTTAGTTTACCAGCATGAAATGGTAAATCTGTTAGCTAATGCTGCCGCTTCCAAATCAATGATGTGCAAGTGGGCTTCCGATTTACAAATGGCTTTACGTAAGAGAAGGCTGTTGACTAGAGGGTGTCGCATTTATTAAATTCGGATTAAAATCGGCTTTGAGTCCGACTTTCTCGACAATATTTGGATCGCTTTCGAAAGGATAAAACTGATTCCAAGCGATGATTTGTAACTGTGGATTGGAGCCCGGCACTTTTACGAAAAAGGAAGATTAATGCCTGACATTATGTAGGCGATGTGACGTAACACGTAAGCCGTCATTGTAACCTCACACAAAAATCGTCATTATAACCTGGGAGCTGTAAACAAATTGTTGAATGTGTTTTTTATTGTAATGTTATAAAATCTCTATATTAGTACCAATCTGTTGTGAACCATGGTGGCTCACGCTTAACATTAATTTCTGCAATTTCTTACTTTTGAATAAATAAGAAATTGAGTAGGTTAATGTTAAAATGAAAAATCTAACAGTCCTGTATTGTTATCGAAAGATTAGTATAGACAGATATTTTTTTCAATCGACTGTGTTAACCGAGAAAATATTTATTTTGATGTAAGTTAATTTTCCATTAATTTTCATCAAAAAAAAACCTACACAATTACTATTCTACTCGTAATGGGTTGTTCCTGCTTCTTGGCAGAATAAAATTGTTAGTATATAGATCCCAAAATAAATTTGGAATGATGATTGATGCGTTTATGGCCCAGATACAGCATAATTGTTTTATGCGGCCTCTAAAATTTGATAAGGTATTACATATACAAAATGAACATTAATCTTCATTCTTGGGAATCACCTGTACAAAATACGGTTCGACCAGTAATTTGATTTTTTCTCACTTAACATTTTATTTCATCATTCGCGATGAAATTTGAATTTTGTTTCCTAATCATGAAAATTTTTTTTGGTCTCAAAGTAGAAGAAGAAAATACTTTTTGTTTAGCATTTATCATGGATTAAATGAAGCTTTAATGCATTTCTCAGTGTTTTCAACTTAAAGTCTTACTATTTTCGATGTAAAAACTGTTCACTTTGATACGTTCTAGATTTAATTGTCAACGATAAGTAATCAAAGTGAGCTCAAATAGGTTCAATTCCTTTTTTTGATCGCTAAACAAATTTATTCCTGTAGAACACCATTAGAAAAAATCAGAAAAATCTATTGCAATACTATCTTCACAATACTTGAACAAATATCTTTGTCCATCACTCCAATATGGATTTACAGTTTATGCTAGAAAATGTTACTCTTGAGTTCGAATATGGTCGATTACGTGAATAAATCCGAACGAACGATTAATAACATTGATGAGAACTATGAAAGCTGAACCGACTAGCCATAAAGCAGAAACTTTAGAGCATAGTATAAATATTGTACTGTTGGATAATTTGCTTAACTTATTTTTGATCCGTTTGTGGGAGGGTTGTGGTAAAAAAAGAACAACAAATTGAAGGACCATGTGGGCGTTCAACCAACTCGCACTTACGCGACCTTGAATGCCTTTGTGGATGGAACCTGCTTAGTTATCCGTCCAGTCAATATTCGGGCTATGAATCTGATAATACTGCCGGCCTCGATGTTTACTATAGCATTTACTTCTACTAGAAAGACGGTAGCATTCGGACCTAAGGACTTTGAGAGGGCAGTCCCACTTCAGTAAATTCTTACCCCTGATCCGTCGACCATTTTGATTTTACTCTTACGAGTTGCTGGTAATGGAAAGTCACCAGCTTTATTACAGAAAAGCTAAATAAACTGGAGGTCACTTTGGACTTATCATTTAATAAACTTTGCCCATCCTACAATAGACGCCAAACCACCACGCCTCGTTCTCATTAGTCAGTTATTTGATTTCAAGTACTTGAATTCATGTTTGCGTTAATAAACGTATACTCAAGTTAATTTAGTCAAGTAGTTGTTTCAAATTTCCAATAAAATATGATTTCTAGACTACCCCACATTTTTTTGTAGATGTCAAAAATTTTAGCTTTACTTTTGATAAAGTACTTTTCACACAGGTGGCTCATTTCAGATGACTTAACTTGAATAAAAAAGTTGAAACGTCCCATACTTTACTTGAAACTTGATTTTAAGCACTTGACTAATGAGAACGAAACTTAATACATTGGAAGCACATCAAACGTCATCAAGAAAGGTTATTTCAAAAAAATTAGCCAACGTAGCCTCTTTTACGGCCCAGTTATTGTGCGCAGTGCGAAAAATATCACATTTTGATGAGGTGAAACAACAGTTTATGTTTCGATTGCTTATACATATCATACAAACCAAACAAGTGCAAATCGAGTAAACATTGCAATATTTGCTGACGACCCCATCATGCTATGCTACACCAAGTTATTCAAGGAGAACCATCTAACAAGGTTAACTTGCTCCATACTATAGTAGTATGACGTTATTGAATGAGAATAGCATTACTATCTTACATATTAAGAATAATTTCCAGTCAATTTTGCCGACTGCCATTGAATACATCAAACATAGCTTTGGCGCTGCTCGGATCTTGCTAGACTGTGAATCACAAGCATCTTTTATTACTGAGGTATATTGGAAGTAAACACGAAGGAAAATGCAAGATTCTTACTCTCTAGATTGGCTATATCTAATGTAGTCACTAAAGACACAACTAAAGTTCTTTTTCGCTCAACTAGTGACGAAAGCAATCAAATCGAAATTGAAGCATTCATTTTGGATAGACTGCCTGCAGCACTTCCATCTAGTGAATTCTCAACCAATAGTTGGGACCATCCTCAACATGTCAAGCTAGCAGATCCGTTATTAAACAAGCCGAACAAAGTGTCATTCTAATCGGACAATTTTATTGACGTAGTTCTTGGAGAAAAATGTAAAATTGGAAAGGAGGATATCATATCAATCAAAACAATATTTGGATGGGTTGTGAGTGATAGATAGAAAAAACATCTGAGTTTAATTCAGATTAATATGAAATGGGCAACATACTACGTTGAATATGCACCTATCAGTCAACAATGATCAGGGCCTTCGAGCTTTTTTGGGAAATCGAGGATATTCCGGAAAAGATTCACAACACTCCAGAAAAAGTAAAATGCGAGACACACTTCCAGAAAACTGCACGATCCTCAAATGGAAACTAGTATTGAATGTTCATTTAAATGTTGTATGTTATGTAGACTAATGTCAATAGAGAAGAAGCTATCCAAAAGTACTGAGTTAAAGAAAGAATATTATAAATTTATGAAGAGTATCTGTAACTTGGTCACATGAAGTTTGCTTCATCTGAAGACCAAACGCTAAATCAATGTAAGACGTACTACTTACTCCACCATGTTGTTATGCTGTTATTCGCAATTACAGTACAACTACTAAGGTATGAGTCGTATTTACACCATCCCTAGCTACAAGGGCACTACATAATAGTTCCATATAATGTGGGGATACTATACCTAAATTAAGCAACATAATTAAAAGAAATTTTTACATTGATGATCACCTAAAACGATCTGAAACAATCAATCAGCGTTGTTTAGATCATGTGATTATAACCAAGCGAATTGTACTGTCGGAATCTTCCAAAATCTTCGATCGGATGGGGTGTTTAGCTCCTTCAACAATAATGCTAAAAACGTTTTTGGCCGTTTAGCCGTTTGGCACAAACGAAAATGTTGGCGTTCCATTCCATTTCAATCTAATTCTGCGGATGTAGCCCCACCATATATATGTTACCTATACTACTTTGCTAATCTGTGATCAATGGTGACATAGTCCAAGCCAGCTAATGGCGCTAAATGAATGACTAAATAAACATCGAAGCGGTCAGACTACAAAAGTGGTTTACACAGATAGAAAGAAACCAAAGGTTGCAGAACAACAGGCAGCATTGAACAATGATTTTGTGAAAGATATAATTACCAAAACATTAGATTTTCCAAAAATAATCATAATTTTCAGTTACGTCCTGAGCAACGATAATGCGAAATCCCATGATCCGGGATTTTTGTCAAATACCCCGTTGCATTCCTTATAGTCGTTGGTTTGTAAATATAAAGTAAAGAAAAATGATCGGAAGACGTCTACACCATATTTTACAATGGCAGAATTAAATATCGTTACCAAAATGCAATTGAGACCGAACAATTTTGAGAAGAATTTAACCTACCTCCGAAATTATCCCATGTCAGCACAGGCAATAGGTTGGCAGACTGTTAAGAACAAATGTAGTCTAAACTATACTACTATATGTAGTCTAAAGAGGATGCCTACAATTGGGAGCCGAAAGTGAAACGTCGATAATGCAGATTGTATTACTCCAGCCGAAATATAAAAGTAATGCAGATTGGGTTATCACAGCCGAAAATAAAAAATGAAGTTTGATATCAGTCGGTAGTGTTTAGCCTAAAAATTACTAAGGCTGCATGAATAGCATTGAAGACCCTTGTTAATATTCTTATATGGCAAAACCTGGCTCCAGTTTCTCGTGGAAAATTGTAAAAAACTTGCGAAACACAAAAAAAAATTGTAAGTGGAATAAAATCAGCCTCTAGAGTGTTATGTCTGAAGATGGATTACATTGACGTGACTTGTCAATAGCTATATCGCAGGAAAAAAGTTCAGTAAAAGGTCCCCGTGGGAAACCTTTCGATTTTACAAAAATCATTAGAAAATTTGTATAAAATCAGCCTCTTAGAATGTTATGTGTTGAGATGTATTTTATTGTTGTAACTTGTCAAAAGCTATTTCAGTAGAAAAATTCAGTTCAAAGTTCTAATGATTTTTGAAAAATCGAATTTTCCGAGATTTCCCACGAGAAACTTGGACCGAATTTTTTTTCCTGCGACAGCTATTGACAAATCCAATAAAAACGATTCAACTTCAAATAAACACTCTAGAGGTTGATTTTTTTCCAATTTTGTGAATTCTTCTGATTTTCCGATATTTTCCGTGATTAGGACTAACAAAGTTTTCCACGTAAGACTGTTTATAAAATTTTTTTATTACATTCCATGTATCCTATTTACTTTCGGCTGATAACCGTACAATTTTTTTTATTTTCGGCTGGAATTTTAATAATACAATCTGCATTATCGACTTTTTACTTTCGGCTGCAACACGGCTAACTTTCACAGGGTTTAGCTTTAGACACAATCTCCATTATCGATTGTTTGTAGTTCCCGCTGGGATAACACAATTACCGTGTTTTAGTGCCAGTTGGAGTAATACGATCTGCATTATCGACATCTCACTTTCGTCTGCCAACTTTCGGCTAACTTTAACAGTATTGTATATCTTTTATGTTGATATCCAAAATCATTTATTTAAGTAAAAAGCTTTAACTCATTATGTTATAGGTGCTCCCGGTTGTTGTCTGTAATTTATATTCAATTGCTTTTACCGGCTGTTTCACTTATACTACACCAGTAATATATTACTAACCAAAAGATACTAGCTATCAACTACTTAGGTGTCTGGGTACCGGATCGAGTCTTTGATAAAATAAATAAATAAAACTATACAGATGTTTTAGGCAACTGGCTAGATTCATTCCCCAAAAAAAATTGAATTGACGGTACTCGCAGAGAAAATCCCATGAAGGCTAGTTTTAATGGAATCAACCATTTCTATGTGGGTGCTGGTTTTGTTTATTTTGTTACCAGCTCAAAACAAGGAACGAGAAAATTTTGCCTTTTGTAGGAGTTGCTTATTATGTCAACAATACTGCGTCAACTTGCTAGGTTAGGAATGGGAAGCAAAGTCTTATCTAATATTTGTACCTCTATAAGTAGGTACAGTAATAAAAAAAAATTACGATATCAGTGTACACAAGTAGCAACATAAAAAATTATTGAAAATCTTTCGTATAAAACCTATATTTGTCACAATTTAATTGACATTTTGATTATTACATTACACTGCGACATAAATTGCAGAAAGGATGCTGTGTATCGTAATAATTCCTACTTTCCACGAAATTCTAACATTTGTTCCTATATAGATTATTTAAAGGATATAAATATGTACACGAAATAGGGGTTTGGGGAGGGCGCCTTAAAATTTCCTTTATATAAATTTTCACACTCTATGAGTTATATGGTATAACATATGCCATTTAAATCGCATTCATTTTACCCCAAAAATTACAATAATGCATTGCGTGCCTTGGGTGTGAATTGTTTAGTCTCTCTATATAATATCTAGCGGATGTATACACACAAGGAGTAAAAACAGGATGAAAAATTAAATTTGATCCTTTACGAGGATGATGAAAATTTTTTTATACATTTTTAGTCGAAAGGGAACGTTACTTTTCATTTCAAAATTGGTATATTATGCAGAATTTTTTTTATATGATTGTGGTGATGGTATGTATGCGGTACGGTGCGTGAGGAGACATAGAAATGGATTTTTCTAGATAATATTGGCTTTGATTTTAATGCTATTTCTCGACTCTGTACATATATCGCACCCTTAACACATTGATGCTTGGAATGGAATTTTATTTAATTTTTTTTTGTTGTTATTATGTCAAAGTTGGAGACAAAATTACATTGACATTGTGATATATGCGGCGGCAGCGGCAAGAGACATGATTACTTAAGAAAATTAAATAAAAACTTTTTTGAATTACGAGTATGTACATCTTGCATATACCTAATACTAAGCTGCGCATTTTTTTTCAGGTGGATCTTAACGAGATTGTTGTCGAAATATTAATAAATAGGAGTTTTTCAAGATGCTTGCATTTTATATTAAATTATATTGAATATAGGGAGTAAAGACATGTGTTATCCACAGATCATATCTCATGTCTGATTAAGATAATTTGCGACAAAACAATATACAGCATGTGTTCCAATTTTCAATTAACTAATTTCCCCATCTTCACAATTAACTTAATCGTATACCAAAAAAAAAACTTTAAATTTTAGATTCAAATCATGTTTCAAATTAAATCACTCATACTCCACAACGTATACGTTTATGAATGAGCTCCCATGTTGAAGCTCATATGTCTTGTACATATGTTAATGTATATACATAACATATATGACAACATGACAATAAAAATGGAAATTATTTTTCACGTAACTATACATATACAACACAAACACAACAATGCTCGAAAAGCATTAAAGCATTAATTTAAATTGTTTCGGCTGTTTGGCATATAACAACTCTGGTTATCATGTCACAAGAAACAATCTAATTACGTTGAACATGTACAAGGAATGGCGGAGAATTATTATTTGTTATATAGTTGAAGAGGAAAGGGTTAAAAGTTAATTCTTTATGGGTGCTGTTGTTTTATGTGCTGCGAGCTTTTTGGCATAACACACATAAAACTCTTTGTATGTAACATAAAAGGTTTTTTTTTTGTTTTTTGTACGAGCTTTTTTTTATTTTATTATATTTTTAATCAAATTAATTGTGATTTATGTTATCTGGTGTATCTCGGCTAAATATATACATGTACCCAAACCCATAAAAAAGTTATATGTGTTATTGTTTGATAACAACAACACAACACAAAAAAAAAAGCGCGATGATGCAAATAAAAAATAAAAATGTACAACAATTCCACCAAATTATAATCCAAGCCGCACATATTTGGGAAATGTTCGTGTATATGAAGTGCTTTTTATGATGTGAAAACGCATTACTTTAATGATAAATTACTGTATGGGTTAAATTATTCGTGAGGTTTAGGGCATGTCTTTATCTTAGGCTTCTTTTTAGTCCTGGCACCTATAGGTACGAAATATCTACTCTTGATGAAACCATTGTTTTAATATCATAACGCATCGTCAATCCTTGCTCCTGATTACCTTTGGAAGTTATTTTTCATTAAAAAATCGTTTTATTGTTACTAAAGTAATGTATTTCCCGGGAAAATGTACTGTAATTAGTTTTACCATTCCAGAACTTCATTTAAAGATCATTTATATCGCGAATATTGAATTTCGTCAAATTCGGTAGAAAAAAGTGAAACGTCAGTCAACGTTCCTTTAATTTAAGGTATCGCATAATTCGCATTACGGCACACCAGTGTGCTTTACCTGGGCCTCTATCATTATTTCCGCGGCGAGTTTTAAAAAACGCCTATACAGTCTCTCGCTAAAGTCTACATACACCTCCAAAACTTTTCATAATCATATCGTATATATATGTATACGATGCTAAAATGCTGATTAATAATGCTAAAATCGACATTACATGTCCGATTTAGTTGAAACTTCATACATATCCATAGAATGGCCTTAGAAATCGATTGTAAAAGCAAAAATTGCATAAAAAATTCAAACGTCGATTTTCGAGTTTCTACCATGGGATACTGCTATGGAGAAGACTTAGCGAGAAGCGATGTGCGAAAATGTCTATAAATCAGAAAGTACAGCCCGTATGGGCAAAACGGTACATGTTCTGAATAGATGAGATGATAACGAATAAAGCTGACTACTTTTCGGGCCGTTAGGCCTCCTAGAAGTATTTTACAAAGAAGCGTGAAGTTGAGGTTCCGGTTAGGTCGAAACAGCATGTTCTAAGAACGTGTATAAATAAAAAACTATACACGTCATCAATAAGCCAGTACCTGTTCTCGATAGGTAGAACGATAACAAAGTACGTTGAGGACGTTTCAGGACAATCGACTTCCCGGTTCGGGTGTATGAAATTTTTGACGTTGATGATCCGATCCTATGGGGAGACAAAGTCAAAAAAAAAATGGACATTACATGTCCGATTGACTTGAAACCTCATACAGAATCATAGAATGGCTATAGAAATCGATTAGATAAACAAAAATTCCATAAAAGTTGGAAACGTCCATTTTAGAGTTACCAGCCATGGTACTACTATGGAGAGAAACGATGTTCGAACGAACGTATATAAATCAAAAACTTTATATAACTTTATATACCTCATTGGTAAGAGGGTACCTGTTCTGGATAGGTAGAACGATAACAAAGTACGTTGAGGACGTTTCAGGACAATCGACTTCCCGGTTCGGGTGTATGAAATTTTTGAAGTTGATCCACTATGAAAAGGATACACCATGAAAAATGCTAAAATCGACATTACATGCCCGATTTAGTTGAAACTTCATACATATCCATAGAATGGCCTTAGAAATTGATTGGAAAAGCAGAAATTGCACTTGTTACTTTGGATCGTTTTTTTTGTTTTTTGTTTCTTCTCGTTTTAGATTTCCATTGATTGGGGTTTATTTTGAAACTGGACGAAGCAAAATTTATTTAATTTTATTTGTAAGTATTGCGTATCAATCACGCCCACGTCGTGTGTACGCTAAATTTTGATTTTGAGTTTGATTATGTCGCTTGGTTATCCCAATATAGTTCTAAAATCCATGTTAGTTGATAGGTCGTTATTGAATGTAGTTAGTTTGAATGTCCAAAGTCTAGTCCCAAATATTGACGAGATTCGTCACATTTTTAATGGCGCTCCAGTGGACATACTTTGTTTCTCTGAGACCTTTCTAAATCCAAATATCCCTAATTCAGCTTTTGCCATCAAAGGTTTTAATATATTTAGGAAAGATAGGACGGTACCTCCCCTTAATTATGGTGGTTTATGTATGTTTGTAGGTGATCATATTAAGGCTAGATTAGTTACCATACCTTCTTCTATTTCGGAATCGTTAGTATCGGATTTAGAGTTTTTATTTGTCAACGTTTTCATTAGTGGTCGTAAAATCTTATTCGGTACCGTCTATAACCCTCCAAAAACTAGTAAGAGGTCGTATGCCCAATTTAAAAAATCCCTTGTAGACTTAGAAAGTTTGTTTAGTTATTTCTCTTGTAGATTCGATGAAATATATATATCAGGTGACTTCAATTTCTATATACTCCAAAATTCCGGCTTCCCTCGTGATTATTTGAATCTTTTAAATAGTCTTAATTTATCCGTCCACAACACTGTGGCGCCGACGTTTTGTTGTCCAACCGCTAGCGGTGCCTCTTATTCCCTAATTGACCATATCATCTCTTTTACTGATAACTCTATTTGTTTTTTCAATCAGTTGTCTCTCGGTATGGGATCCCATCATGATCTTTTAGTTTTTTCTGTGAATTGTTACTATCCACCTAAGCCTAACAGTTTTAGCTTTAGAGATTTTGCTAGTATAGATAATTCCCGCCTTTACTTAGTTTGTAACTCGGTTCCTTGGGAGGATATTTTTTGCCTTAGTTCGTCAACTACCCAAGTAGAATTTTTCAACTCGTATATTAGTTTGGTCTTTGATAGTTGCGTTCCGCTTAAAAAGGTTATTTTCAAAGCAAAATCTCCGCCTTGGTTGTCTCAGGAAGTTTCGAATGCCATAAGTATTAGAGTTAGTAAATATCGTTTATGGAAAAGGTATCCTAATAGTCAGTCTCATTTAGATTATAAGCAGGCTCGTAATAGAGTTGTAGGGTTAATTCGGATTGCTAAACGTAATTATTTTAAGGACAAGTTAGACCCCTCCCTTCCTCCCAAGGTTTTTTGGCGTAATGTTCGTAATTTAGGCCTAGGCAGATGCAAGAGTAGTTCTAGTGGGGTGTTTAAGCCCAATGATATTAATAGTTATTTTTGCTCTAGTTTGAACTCGGGCAGTAGTACCGTCGATTTGTTCTCTAATGCGTCCTCTAATTCGTTTTCGTTTTCAAATATTTCTCTCGAGGATTTACAGTCTGCCATTTGGAATGTTAAGTCGGAATCTTCTGGTCTGGATAGGTTAGGTTAGGTTAGGTTGAAGTGGCTGCTATCGCACACTTAGGCCAGCAATGGCCCGTTGTGATACCACAGGATCCCATCTCCCCATTACTCCCGTTGAAACCAACCAGAGCTATTTATATAGCGTAATAAATCTCGCACTCCACAGTCCGCGAGTTCCGAAAGGCTGTCCATACCGTACACACCCAAATACTAATGCCTTCTGTATGATAGCGCCGGACATGAGCATAGGAAGTGTTCCAAAGTCTCCTCCTCCTCTTCGTCCATGCAACTTCTACAAAAGTCATTCGTCTGTATCCCCAGCCTTCTCGCATGCTCCCCAAAAAGGCAGTGACCTGTCATTATCCCTACGACCAATCCTATTTCTTGTCTTCCCAGGGATATTAGTACCTTGGAGCGCCGCAAGTCCAGTTTTGGCCAAACTTGCTTTGCGACCCTGCACGTGAGAGTGTTGATCCACCTCTCATTTGTCAAGGCGATTGCCCTTTTACTGAGCGCCCATTTTAGCACTGCCATAGGCCTCCCCAGACCTACCATTTCCGGCTGCATCTGGAGAGTCGTACCGTACCTAGCTAGTTCGTCCGCCCTGCAGTTCCCCGTGACGTCCGAGTGACCCGGGACCCAGATTATCTGGATGCTGAAATACTCGCTCATCTCGTTAAGAGATGATCGGCAATCCAGCGCCACCCGCGACTTCAGACAAACTGCCCCAAGTGACTTGATCGCTGCCTGACTGTCCACATAAATTGCGATATCCCTCCCGGATACCACATTATGCTTCAACCATGTCATGACTTGCCCGATCGCCACCACTTCAGCCTGGTACACGCTGCAGTAGTCAGGGAGACGAACAGAAATATTAACATTAAGTTTATCACAGAAGACTCCGGCTCCTACCTGATCGTCTAGCCTCGAGCCGTCCGTGAAAAATTGCACTGCCTCGTTTTCCAAGATTGATCCGTTTCTCCAGGATTCCCTTTAGGGAAAGATGGTACGGAAACCCTTATCGAAGCACAACGTTGGTGTAATATAATCCAGATTCGCCAGTTCTTCGCCAGCGAATCAAGTGTCCCACCTGAAGACACTTCCACTGAGAGACAGCCAAGCGTCTCGTAGCCACGTTGGCTGCCATCTGTTTACCATAAAGGTCGATTGGAATAAGGTGGAACATAACCTCTAAAGCGCGTGTAGGTGTTGTCCTAAGCGCCCCGCTTATAAGCATACAGGCCGTTCTTTGCACCTTCTCCATCATACCTCTATAAGTTACCTTATCTAGAGCTGGCCACCAAACGCCCACCCCGTACATTAGCACAGGTCTTACCACGGCGGTATAGAGCCAGTATACCAGCTCCGGTTTCAAGCCCCATCTCTTACCTATAGCGTTTCTACACGAGTATAAGGCTACAATAGCCTTATTCACTCTTTCTAAAGTGTTAGGCTTCCAGCTGAGCTTACTATCAAAGATTATGCCCAGAAATCTCGCTCGGTCAGCAAAAACTAGTCCGCTGCCGTTTATGATAGGAGGGCTAACCACCGGAATTTTATATTTCCTAGTAAATAGTACCAGCTCTGTTTTGGACGGGTTAATCCCCAATCCACACTTGCTGGCCCATTTCGTAACGATCAGGAGTGCATTCTGCATAACATCCCTAATCGTATCTAGATATTTACCTGAGACAGCTATCGCTACATCATCAGCATATGCTACAACCCCTATCCCCTCTCTCTCTAGTTCCAGCAGCAATCCATTAATCACTGCACTCCAGAGAATGGGGGACATTACACCTCCTTGTGGGGTTCCTCTAACCACCCGTCTTCTAATCTTGGACTCTCCCAGCTCCGAGGTAATAGTCCTGCTTACCAGCATCTGATTTATTAACCTACTTATAGAGCAGTCCACTTTCAAAAAAGACAATCCTTCCATGATCGCCTCCGTTTTTACATTATTAAAAGCACCCTCAATATCGAGAAATGCTACCATGCAAAACTCTTGCAAGTAAATTGATTTCTCAATTGTGCGTACTAGATCGTGCAGAGCTGTGTCCACCGACTTTCCCTTACAGTACGCATGCTGCGACATTGCCCAATTCCTGGGTTCAATTCTTGATCGAATAAATACATCTATCAACCTTTCCAGGGTTTTCAGCAGAAAGGATGATAGAGTTATAGGCCTCAGGTCCTTTGGATGAGCATGTGAGCTCTTTCCCGATTTCGGGATAAAGACTACTTTGACCTCTGTCCAATTCCTAGGAATATAGACTAGTTTCAGACATCCCCTGAAGATAACCTCTAGCCAGGGGAGGATGGCCGCAGAGTTCTTTTGGATCTCTGCTGGTATAATCCGATCCGGGCCCGCCGACTTATAAGGCTTAAAACCCTGCAGCGCCCACCTGATCCGCTCTCTATCCAATATGCCCTCCATATCTATTGGAGGTGTTCCTCGATGAGCTCCAGGCTCCATCGAGTCATCAAAGCTTCCCGGAAAGTGGGTATCGATGAGAAGCTCCAACGATTCCGCACTTGAAGCTGTCCATGACCCGTCTGGTCTAATTAAGTAACTAGGACTAGTTGGGTTAGTAGATAGAATCTTCCTAAGGCGGGAAGTCTCAGAGACTTCTTCCATTCTACCACAAAAGAGTCTCCAAGATCCCCTCTGTGCCTTCCTCAATTCTTTTTTGTACTTTCTTAGGTCCTCCTTATAGGAGTCCCAGTCCCGTACATGCCTCGTGCTCTTTGCCTTATTAAAGGCTGTCCTACACGCCTTCCGAAAGGTCTCCAACTCCATGGACCACCATGCCGGTTTCTGCCTGCCCCTTGGCTTTATCAGGGGGCAAGAAGCATTAAAGGAAAGATTGCATGCTCTTGTGACAACATCCACAATGCAATTCAATTCTTCCACTGTCTCCGGAGGTCCGGGGACCTCCGGCAATAGTTCCTCCAACACCTCCCCATATTTCTCCCAGTTTGTCCTTCTAGGATTCCTGAAAGGCTTCTGGGTAACAGGGTGAATGTTAAGGTTATAAGTTATATATTGATGATCAGAGAATGAGTGCTCCTTCGCCACTCTCCATCCCCTAATCAACTGAAAAATAGTATCCGAGGCGAGGGTCACATCTAGAACCTCCTGCCGATTGCTAATGATAAATGTCGGTTCCTGCCCAACATTGCAGACTGAAAGGTTAGTATTTAATAAGTAATCAAAAAATAACTTGTAACGGCACCGCAAGATTTCGTTTGGCGCACCTTGGTTCAACAATCAGGTGTGCGCCATTTTAACGTCATCCTGCGATGTCGCTAACAGACATAGAGTAGCGGTCTGGTGCGGTCTTTTAGCTGGCTAAGCTCAGGGATGGCGTGGGGTGTCCAGACATTACTCTATGCTTGAATAACCGCAGTAAATAGAAAAAAAAAAGGAAAACTACATCTTGACTATCCTGTTTAGAGGAACTAGAAAACCCGAAAATTAAAAGTAACGGAGGCTAAACCGACCTTACATATGAGACCCTGCCCTATTACCCATCAAGATCCACCATTTATCTCCTACTCACTCATGGCACCTAATTTACACCACATTCACACACCAAAACTGCCATACGGCATGAAAACACAAAAAGAAAACCCCAAAAGAAAATTATCTATTTAGGCGCGACTACAAGGTCGGGAGAGCTAAATAAGAAAAAAAATGTGCATATAAAATGAAAAAAAAATATAATAATAAAACACAAAACCGAGTTTGGCTCACAATAAAATTAAGAAAAAAAATACCACACGGTGCACCGGTTTCTTTTATATTTTTACCGGTTGACACCTTACCTGAATAATAAAAAAAATTTTTTTTTCCCGTCCGACCACAAAACAGCTACCAACAGCGCCGACGCAGGAACCGACGCAGCTGCCCCCTCAATCGCGAACCCCACTCCGTTTGGCGGAGTTGCTGCCACAAACCCAAAAATAAGCCAAACACGGTGGAATTTTCTCCACACGTGGATATACAATATTGCCACAAATACCAACTGTTAATTTTGTTCGTGCGGAATACTCATACACACCAAGGCAATAATCTTTAACCAAAACTAGATTATAAACTGCTATGAACGACTATATATTTCTATACCTCCGGATGTAGTGACCTTCACGTGACACAACACTTGTGACTCGGAGATCTTCGTTTTCACATTAATTGGTAGTCACTGATTTTACTTTATCCGTTAATACTGTCTATCAGATACGAAATTTTAATATTTATTTGGGCAAATACCACAGCCGCACTAGTTTTATCAACACACAATAAAATTAACACCCGAGCACGTAATTCAAAAGTTCCTTTATATATTTTTTTCCTCAATTATTTATTTTCATTGATTTAGCCTTGCAGATATCTAACTCAACTACTTCGGATACAAAACTCCACCAAAGTAATACACCAATAAATTTAACACCACACTATCAAAGTTTATGTATTAATCCTTTATTTTTATTTTTTTCTCTGAATATCAATTTAATTTGTGACAATAAAAATCAAAATTTACATGTATATTATTTAAGATTATAGAAATATGTTTTTTCTTTTTTTTTATATATAAAATTACAATAATCCACTTAATTAACATTAAATCTATATTTAATTTGTTTCACTAAACAACACAGGAATGTCTTTGGTAAAAAAAACTATTCTACCACTCGTTCACAACTTGATTTTATTTTTCTTTTATTAAAAATCCAAGCTTGACTCAAAAAAAAAAAAAATACATTAAATGCCACACGGCAATAAATTTACACGACCAAAATACCAAACTTGACTTTTCAAAACTTAAACTCGACTTATCGTCTTTAAAATTCAAAACTAGACTGCCTCAAAAAAAATTTTTCCTCTTCTCTCGCAAAAAAAAAATTTCCAATTTTATATCTCTCGCGATGAGATAACCACAAGAAAAATCGCAAAAAAAAACTCGACACGAACCGCAAAACTCTCTCGTTCTTGTAGTCACGCCTGTTGCCCACCACCACACCAACATCTAACCGCATGCAAACAACATTTACCAAAAACAAACAATACCCATCCAGAATTTTCCATACGAACCATCCAATCACAAGAAAAAACCAATCGTACGATAATTATAAAACCAAGCTCTCGCTCAATCAACACAGCCAAACCAAGAAGAAATTATTGCACCACGCTTTCACTCAATCATTTAAAACCACATTCAAAAATATCACTCACTCAAAACATTAATAAACTTAATTAGTGAATAGCCGGCATTAAGGCGCACACACCATCAACCACTGGAAGTGAGCAGCGCTGTTCACACTTATTCACTCGCACCAGACCAATGCGCGACCGCATTGACGTTACGCACATAACAGGTGACGTAACAAACTCACCCCTCTCATTAATATCAGTGCTCCCCCAAATTGTGTGATGCGCGTTTGCATCACATCCGAGTATCACACCAATCCTATTTTTCCTTGCTTCTCGGATCAGGTCCCCCAGGTTATCCGGCGGGATCTCCTTCTCCCGATCCATATGCGCACTGGTCTGGATAACGTCAATTTAAAATTCGTTAAACGAGTTTTCCCTTTCGTCTCAAAATATTTGTTACATATTTTTAATTTTATTCTCACATCCTCTTCCTATCCAGATCAGTGGAAGCTAAGTAAAATCATACCCATCCCAAAGATTAGTAATCCTACAGAGCTATCCCATTTAAGGCCAATTAGCATTTTAAGTTCTCTCTCTAAAGCTTTCGAGATAGTTGTTAAAACTCAAATTCAATCGCATCTAAATAGCAATAGTTTATGGTAATTAGGTTCTTCCAATCTGGGTTTAGAAAATTTCATAGCACTTCTACTGCGTTATTAAATGTATGTGATGATATTAGGCGTAATATGAATAATAGGGAATTGACTTCTTTAACTTTGTTAGATTTTTCTAAGGCCTTTGATTCTATTAATCACAGAATTCTTTTTAACAAACTATTATCTCAGTTTAGATTTTCGGTTTCCGCTGCCAGACTAATTTTTAACTATCTTTCTAATCGTTCTCAGGCAGTTTTTTTCGACAATTCTTTGTATGATTTCCTTCCTGTAATTTCCGGCGTTCCTCAGGGTTCAGTGCTGGGTCCCCTATTGTTTTCTATGTACATTAATGACATAGAATCCTCTATTCACCATTGTTCATTTCACATTTTCGCTGATGACGTCCAAATTTATAAAAATAGTCGTTTAGATCAGGGTTCTATTGATAGGAATATTTCTCTGATAAATGAAGACTTAAGTAATATCGCTAGTTGGTCGATCTCTAATAGGCTCGTTTTAAATGCGAATAAATCTCAGTCGATCATAATTTATAAAAAATCGTTAGACACCTCATCCTTTCCTGGTATTTTTCTACAGGGTTCGCTAATTAGGTATTCAAATACTGTTAGAGATTTAGGCTTAGTTATTAATAAAACTCTTTCTTGGGGTGACCATTTAGTTAGTATTAGTAAGAGGGTCTTTGGTATGCTTAGTTGTTTGTATAAAGTAGTAGGATTTTCTGATAATCAGTTTAGGAAAAAAATGTTTTTGTCTTATCTTCTTCCTCATTTTATTTATGGTGACGTAGTTTTATTCGGTATGCTTCAGGAAAATATGAACGTTCTCCAAAGATGTTTCAATGCATGTACTAGGTTTATTTTTGGTATTAGGAAATTCGATCATATTTCTGCCTACTCTAGCCTTGTTTTAGGATGTAGTTTATCTACCTTTTACGAATTTCGCGTTTGTCTTTTTATTTTTAAACTTCTCAAAGCTAAGAAGCCTTGTTATCTTTATAGGAAGTTACTTTTTAGCAGGTCTCATTCCTCAAACTTCCGCCTGATTCCGGCCAAAAATAGTTGTAGGTCGCTGTTAACGCCGGCAGCGTTAAAAGAAAAAGGAAATTAATTTAAAAACAAAAAAAAAATGTTACTTTCATGAGAAGAATTACTCATCTCTTTTTCTATCGGAGTGACACCTAACTTTCGTTTACGATCCAAGGTTTATCTAAAAAATCCGTAAGGAAATATAATTGTACTAAAATTATTATTATATTTGGTTCATTTTTGTGATACTTAGCCTCCTAGGATGCAACACTTGTACTTATATTGTAAACGAGTGCTGTATTCCTGCAGAGGGTTCTTCGTATTTTTTTGCTTTAGTGATTTTTTTTGACATAATTTTTGAGTACGTATTTAACGTTTGTAATGAAGACATCATTCTGTACGATGTACGGATAAACAAAAATGTCATATTAATATGCCTAAATTGAAAGTATATCTAAATAAAAAAATGATTAAATGGTCAACATTAGTTTTGTGAAAAATAAACACATTTTTTAATTAATAAAATTCTAAAATACAGTCCACATTAATTTCCTAATAAAATAAAATAATCAGTGGCGAACAATTAGTATCCAGCGTCGCCAGTCGCTAAACAAATCCTTTTACGTTAGGGGAGTTTCTCTTTGGAATTCAATTCCATTGGAAATTAAGAGTTTAGGATCGGCCAAATTATTTAAGTCAAAATTTTCCAAATCGATTTCTAAGGCCATTCTATGGATATGTACGAAATTTCAACTAAATGTGACATGTAATGTCGATTTTAGCATTATTAATCAGCATTTTAGCATCGTATACATATACGATATGATTATGAAAAGTTTTGGAGGTGTATGTAGACTTTAGCGAGAGACTGTATGTCCTTTCCGACCCGTTTCAACATTCTTATTATGAATTACGCTCGAAAGCAATTACGCTATTTTAGATTAAATGCAAAAATACAACAAACGAGTAACCTGTCACAATCCTAAACGATAAATCAATCTGAAAATTGTCCGCCTTATTTTTGTTGGCCGAATTTTTCTCGCTATCGATTAGATGGCGAAAAAGTATCATATTTTGTGATCCCAAATTCACGATAGGTATCGTGAAAAAAATCTTTCGTAGTGGGAATTATGATAGGGCCCCTGGATTGCTATTAAAACGACTCATTATATTCACTACAAAACTTAGGCTTATCTGGCCAACATTTATTTTTTTTTTTTTTAATAATTTTTTAATTGGGTGCAGAGCGGACTTATTAACTGTCCTAGCTCCTTGTAACTGTCAGAGCTTCTGCACCCAATGCGCGATCCTGCAAGTAAAGATTAATAGATACCTTAAATCAAAGATCATATTATATTAGAGATGAGTCATTCAGTACAAATAATAAAAAAGACTTGAAAACCCCTCCATTTCTTTATAATGGGTACCTTTCCATATCATGTAGTAGATTAGAAACCGGCACATTAAAGGTTAAACATTTACAAGTATTTAAATGCAAAATATTTACGTATATATCAAAGGAACCGTATATAATGCATCAGGGGGACCCTATTTTTACCTCATATTTTAGTACTGAATGAATTATCTTTAATATGTGATTATCTTTGCTTAAATTTATTCATTTCATATTCCTTCGGAAATTTGAAATTTATTAGCGAATTCCACTTTTTTGATGTTCGGTATATAAATTCGAGCTTGATTTCTTCAGTTCGAGGTTTCGGGAGCTTCACCATAAACCTATGTGCATTGGTTGTTCCTCTTGTTACTCTTGTTGTTGTAACGAATGGTGGTATTTTCTCCGATAGTTCTGCAGAACATTTACCATGTAAGCATCTATAGAAGACGCAGAGTTCTGCAACATCTCTGCGATGCTGTAAACTGTCTAGTTCTTGAGTAAGTCTGGGATTCCGTATTATTCTGATAGTGCGGCGTTGAACTCTGTCCAATAAGTGGAGGGTGGTACCAGACGCACCTCCCCAAACTTGACAGCAATTTGGTCTAAACTTATCTGGTCTGGATATCTGGGATGAAAATAAAATACGTCCAACGGCTTGTTGGTAAGGCACATTTTGCATCTCATTGCAGTCTTCTTGATTTTTCGGACACATCTCGCTTGATAACTTTTGATTCGCGTCTATTGGCGTAGAGTGTAAGGCTTTCAGCCTTATTAAATCTTGCTAAGATTTCTGTAATGTACTGCTCTTGATCGATCCAAATCTTTTCCACTTAATAAAAATAATATCTTTCATTTTAAATGATGCCACCAATCAGCTTTTTAAAGCATTTTTAAATTTTTTGTCATTAGGGAATATCAAAAAATCATCAACATATACGGCAATTATGAATATTCGGTTCCCCTAAATTTTTAAATAAATGCATTGATCGACTTTTGATCCGCTGGATTGTTTTAAACCGTATAATGATTTTTTAAGGCGACACACTTTTTCGTCGGTACACTTTGCGAAACAGACAGTTTATGGATCATATATATGTCCTCTTCCAAATCACCTTGGGGGAACGCTTTGACCGCATCCATTTGGTAGATATCTAAAGTTACTTTAGATATCTACCAAATGGATGCAGCCTTTGCTGCCATCGCCAATAAAAAACGTATTGAACTATATCTCACGACAGGTGAATATGTTTCCTCGTAGTCTATTCCCTTTTTCTAAGCACAACTTTTAATGACCAATCTAGCTTTGTGTTGCACAATTTTACCACTAATGAAAAATATTTCTAAGGAATAAAAATGAAAATACCCGTCGCTCGCGGAGAGAAAAGTAAGGACAAACATAGTGCAGAGCATAAAAAGAAAGTCTTTACCATCAGCATCAAACTGTCACCATCATCTCAAGCTGATAGGGTCGTGAAAGAAGAATAAACTATATAGCTTACCAGTGAAAAGAAAACGAATGTCTATTCAATACAACAACTATAAAAAACTCAAATGGGATTGAGGAGGTGGTTAAACTCCCATCTTTCACAGCTTCTTTTAACCAGGAGACCAAGTAGTCCGACATAATGCTGTTCAATGGGTGGCACACCGATACTTGTGCGAAGCCATATCAAGCACGCCTCCCCAGGGCTCATGTACGTGAAAATTTCATCGCGACAACGGTCTGTATAGGCGCAGGTCTACGTACGTAAGCTGGAACCATCGGACATGTTGGGCTTGATGCATTCCCAAGATAGCGTTGTTATCCGCGGGGATTTCAACGCTCGCCTCGCCTAATGGGGGTGCCATACTGAAAACGCCAATGGTAGAAAATTGTTCGATTTTTGTGTGGAGAATGGTGTACAAATCTGTTTCCTCCCAGTTAGCACACGGGGCAATGCAGTTTGTATATATGGTGGTCGCAAAGGAGGTCCATGTTGAGGACGGGGTGGATGTACTTTACGAATATTGCTCGGGCCATCTTTCGTTTGTTTTGAGGTCTCTGGTCGCTTCAACTTATGTCAGCAGGAAGAGGGTAATAGAGTGCGGGCTTACAGGACTGCCGACTGGCATTACTTTAGGCATCATTTGCATTACAAGATGGTGCCTTTAAACAAACAGCCGATCAAATCTGTCGAGGAGATTGAACAGAGAGTTGCAAACTTCACGCACCTTTTGAGTAAGGCTACCGAAATGTTTGTGCCACTTATTGAGCGTACATTCAATTCCAATTACCTCGCTGAAGCCATTTTACAATTGATCAGGTTCCGGAACAAGTGTCGCAATAATCGGCGTCATATGCCCCTATTGTACAGTACCACCCTTATAAATCGAACAACCCGGCTCATACATGAGAAAATAAGCCTGTATCGACAGGGCCAGGTTCGTAGAAAGATGAAAAATATCGACTCCGACCTGGCTAACTTGCGTAAATTCATTAGACCAGTCAGGTCAGGCCGTCCAGCTGTCCTAAGCTGATTTTGGAAAGTCAGAATGGGCATGTAATCGATCCTATGCTGTAATATCAGAAGTGATCGCAGACTACTACGAGTCTACGTTTAGTGGTTCATCCAATGTTTTTGACAAGACCATACTGACACAAAAAACTGTTTTATTGTGGCTCAGCGGACTCCGTGCGGGTTGAGCGGGCTCGAAACAAACTCCGATGAAGTCATTGTCCATGGGATCAGGAATAAAAAGTCCCCAGGTGTTGATGGTGTCTCGAACAAGACCATACAGAACCTCCCATTATCCAGAATTCAACAACTGGTTTTATTAATAAACGCAACTTTCACCCTCGCTTACTTACCGACGGGGTGGAAGTTGTCGATGTTATTCCGATATCACAAAAAATACCACACCGATTAGTTTACTGAGCGGGCTGAATAAACTTAATAACGACCCAATTGATATATTTCTATCCTCACCATGGATACAGGAATAAATTCCAGAAGGCTGAAAATGTCTACATCAAGGGGCAGGATGTTGACGTGGTTGACATGGCAAAATATCTGGGTATTACACTATACAAGACTCTAAATTTCCCAGTACTAATAAAAATAAACTTTAAATAATAAAATTGATACAAGTGTGCATTTATTGAATGTGTCTAAGGTAATACTATTACCGAAACTCTTATGGCGTGCTACCGACACCACGCAACGCCACATGGTTAATATTGAATTTCCCACCTGCCAAATATTAATTGACTTCTTAATGAATGGAGCGGATGCTTTGTCTTTGGTGGAAGGTATCACGTGTAAGGGTGATTAGCATCTCCTATATCAATGTCCTCTTAAACTTAAGACATTTCTGATGAAAACAGGAATATGTATCGGTCGTTGCATAATTTTGTTAGTGTTCGCCAGACGTATGAACACAATCCAGACTTTGTCATCCTTTGGATGCGTATCGATCATTCTGTCAAGGGCCCAACACGTTGATGGCAAGCTTGTTTCAGCAGCTAATATGATCTCTCCTGTAGTTAAATTATTCCACTCTCTAGTCCATTTCTTTCTTTCTTGTAGGAGCTGACTTGGTCGTGCGTCGTTAACCATCTTGCTACTGTAATTATAGAAGTAGATCTCTTCTAATGTCTAGCCATGCTTTTGCAATTTAAGTTCTGCATCCATAGATCTTGAAATGAAACCTTCACTCTTATTATTACAAGTGTCAACCAGCCCAGTGGATCGAAGTTGCGACTGCCATTTGAAACTATCGTGCGCTTAGTATGAAGTATTCGCTCCGGAAAGTGGATAATGAATCTGTAAGCCTCGACATGCGGATCCCATTGGAGGCCTAATACTCTTTGCGTAAATCACCATGAGTTTCGTAGTAGTGCTGTTTTCTTTCAATATACACCATGATGTGAAAGATAATATTTATTTTAGATGTTGCACCCTGGGATCTTTCCATGTTTACAAGGATCTCATATTCCGTCATGAATATTTTGTAGAGCTGCCCAAACTCTTTATTTCACTAAAAACATCCTCTTCATTGCTTTGACACGATTTGAAGCTGAATTAAATGACGTTCGATTCATATCTCCTGGTTGTCAAATAGCAATTTCGCCGTGAGCTTATTATCTTCAACTGATTTAGTAGTCGTTTGAAATATCTCTACACAGCTCGGTGTCTGTTGTGTTCTTCTTGTGATTTTTGCCATCTCTTCGGCTTCCCAGAACCTGCAAAGCGATTTATCTATGTCTATCAGAACGTTAAAGTTACCGTATTCGGTTGGCCTTGTATTTGCACCTCCACCGGCTATTACCCAACTAAAAATGGTATTTATTGGTGTGAAGCCATTCGATAATTTTAGCTTTTCGGCATCAAATTAGCTGCACACAGCTGTAACCTGAGTAGTGATACACTTTTTATAGGGGCCACTTTGGTCTTAGCCGTTAATAAATTTATCATTTTTTCACCCCGTTCACTCAAGTATTTACTGTAAATGACGGCACTATATGCCCTTTCGCTGGAGTCTGCGAAACCATGTACTTGCACATCTCCATAGTGGTTAGTGAATCGCTTTATTTGAACTTCTTCGAAGTACTAAAACTACTCTCTCACGTTTCGTCCTCGATTTGATAGGGTTCCTGCTATTGCTCATCCCATCCGCATTTGGTCAACCGTAGTTTTTGAAACAAAACCACCTTCCTTACTAAATCATCCACGTAGATGTCATTCACTATGTGCTGTAATTGTCGGCGCTCTCCCGTGCTAATTGCTGAAGTGTGCATATTGCCAAATATGCGGAACATGCCAACCCGTAGTCATTTTATAGCATCGCATCCCCTCTCGTGGGTGCTCACGCCATAGTAGTCTTTGATAAATAGTATCGTCATCGTTTATCAAAATTTGATGGTATCCGTTGTATATTTGCTGCGATTGCAATCCGATGGCAACGAAAACGGAACAGTGTCGCCCATAGTGTTGGTTGAATGGTTGATCCGATTAGTATGGTATTGTTCAAGGAAACCCGTGTCGAGGATTTGCTTGAACCGTCAAAAACTACTCGCAACTTGGTCGTCTCCGTGGTTGCCTTTACGACCGTATGATGGGGTAAATAGAATAAATCTCATTGCCAATATTTATTTGTTCGTCGAGTATCTCAACCATGTGCCCTCTTTGCAAATATTCCCCTCATCTGTCCTACGTATTGTTTTCGCAAATCTACGTCGTCCCTCAGACGACGTTCTAATGACCAAAATCGATGGGCGGCGACTTTAACAGAATTTCCCAGCTTTGCTGATATATCACGAAAACGAAATTGAATCACATATCTTCCATAATCTCTACGTTTAAAAGTGTTAGCATAAATTTGCTCACATTTTGCTTCTTCCGGTGATATATGATTTACCTGCGGATTATCCTCCATCTCCCAAAACTGGCGCAGTGTATTGCCCACGTCTTTATCTTGCTGCTCGCTCACTGCTATGGAAAATACGTTTCACTCTGCGTACTT
Source organism: Tipula helvola (assembly GCA_963556165.1). NCBI lineage: Eukaryota > Metazoa > Arthropoda > Insecta > Diptera > Tipulidae > Tipula > Tipula helvola. The sequence continues at coordinate 102,825,123 of OY744482.1, forward strand.
GTTTTTTGATGATTGATCTGGCCAGACACCACCCACCCAAAAACTGTTTTTTTGTATAAATATTGATCTCATTTGCCTTCGTCCTTCTTTGCGAATTGCGAAGAAATTATCAGCGCCTATTAAAACATCAATTGGGGAGGCTATATGGAAATCTGGATCAGCTAGTTGTATGCCCTTTACGGACGGAATGTCCTCCATATTTGAGACCCTGAGTCCAATAGGACTCGGCACTTTCAATCCGCGAGTGATCTCGTCTGATATATCTACGAGATGCCGCAGGAATTTTGAGGAACAATTCGACTATTAGTTTAGGTTTATTATACCTCTACTAAGATGATTTACCAACGAGAATGCTTCGCCCTTTAGTAATCCCTTAAGATATTTCATATTATGTACCTCGGATATATTGGAACTGTTGTCTATCGATGCATCGAATAAATTCATGAAGGATCTGAATTCGGCGTACACTCCTCCGAATATGGGGATATTTACTCATAGTTGATCGTTGAATTCGTCCATTGTAGATTTATTATGGTTGACTCGATACGCCTCTTTAATCCTCGCCCAGTTGAATAAACTTTTCATCACTTCGAAACGAATTTCGAAGTTTGGAATTCCATCCATTGGTCGGTAAGGATGTGTTGATTCGCTCCAATTGTAGTTATCGGCGTTATTTGATCAAACAATAAAACTTGTTCCCGAATACTATTTATATTCTTCAAGAATCTCTTAAGCGATCTAGCTTCCGCCATCTTGCTTGCAGTGTTGTGCGTCTACACGTAATTTAAGATTGTCTACATGTAAGTGTCGACAATAGCGTAGACAATAGTTTTTGACGTAGACAATATAGACAATGTGTAGACAATGTAGACAATGTGTAGACAATGTAGAAAATTCGTAGACAATCAAATTTTTCTTGTTGTTTTTTCCTATTTTTTTCTCCGCTGGCGCTACATTCCATAGAGGGATTTGGCCGCTTCATTATGAAGTTTCGTAATCATTTTTTAACGGATAATGAGTGATTAATTCATTGATCCAACATTAACCAGCCGTGATTTTTTCATCACTCGCCGGGAATTGAACCCGAGCAAGCATGCTAACACTGTGCCACCGGGGCGGCATTGCATTTTTTCCTATGTATAGATTTAATTACTTCTGCGAACTACGCTTATATTCGAAGTTCCTAAATCAACCATATAGCTAGAATTGATAACCTAGAGCAAGGAGACCAAAAATAAAACATTTTAGGTTTAACGAAGTACTATATAGCTATATGCTATAATTTCTCAGGAATACGAAAAAAACGCTAAGAATAATTGTTTATATTGTTACAATTGGACTGGGTACAATTTTATAACCTCATAAATTCAGAACAGAACTTTAAAAAAATTTTATACAGCAAATTCAGTACATAGTTGCAAAATACTTTGACAAATTGAGTGTAATTAAGAGATGGTGTTAAATGAGGAAGTAGCCAAATTAGTATTCGAATAAAACCCCCCCTTAAGATTGGTAGAATCGAAACATATTAAGTCATTAATTAAATAGTTACGACCAGCTTACGCTACTAACCTTCCAAAAGCCAGTATTTCTGATGAGTCAGTGCTATTAATAGATGGTTGGAAAAACAGTTCTAGCAACACATCTATGCTGCATCATGCCATTGACGAGCAAGCCTTCTTATAAACTTGGTACCTAACAGGTGAAAGCGAAACAGGAGCAAGATTAGCCGACATTTTGCTGGAATCGGTAGACATTACTAAGCAGCTATACAACGCTAAAGTATATACGGTTGTTTCCGATAATGCAAGTAGGTACTATGGTCAAAATGGGAAAACTTAAAAACCACGTTTTATTGCATAGTACTTGCAATAGCCATACCACCAACTTGTTGGCAAAGAACATATTAAATATAGCAATAACAGAGAAGATGACTACATACTGTACTCAAAGAATACAAGCACGATGGTGCTCATACAGAGATGCTTACCGCTCTCTAATCAAGAACTTGGAGCAGATGAAGATCGTAGCAGCTGAGTCTAACATTAAAAAAGTTAAACAAGACGTTCTTAAACTCATTTTTGACGATAAGTTCATTGAACGGGTGAAGGAAAGTTTACCGATGTTCGAACCAATATGCAATATCATTAAAATGTGCCAATCGTCTTCATTTTCGATTACCAATGCGGATAATTTGTGGTTAGATCTTAAATTGCCAATTAAATTTGAACATGGCTGAAATAAAGCATCCCATTTTATCGCAAATGGCAAAGCAATTCCTTAAAATTCCGGCATCATCAGCACAAATTGAAGAAATATTATTTTCTAGATGGGCACACGTGCATTCGCCAATAAGGAATCGTCTAACTTCCGAGCGATCGAAAAAATTGTTGCACGTATATTATTCCCTCAGGATTAAAGATGAATTGTGTACAGATATCGAGAAACAATTAGAAGCAAAGTTTTCAGAAAACTTGCCAAACCAAAGAAACAAACCAAAAGTGTCTTTACGATTGAAATTGAGTAAAACTATTGACGAATATGGCACGATCTACGATGTCCTCCAGCGGACAGAAGCGAACTACAACATAAATTTGCTTTATGAAGTTACACGGAAATAGTGTTCGAGTAATTTTTATTTTTATTTGTTAAAATTGTAATTATTGGGGAATGTATTTAATCCAATAAGTTATTAAAAGTGTGAGTTTTGTATATTTGATTAATTTGGTACAGTTTTACCATTTTAAATACCAGGATACTGTGCCTTAACATTGCATAAATTTAATGTAAAATTCACTATAAATAAATCTTTAGGGCACTAAGCGTATTTGAAATTAAATTAGACCATAAAGAACAATGGCGAAAAATTATTTGAAATAAACTTAAACGTCTAAAAGTGACACATATCCGAAAGAAAATCAATTAATTATCTATGTTTTATTAAACTAAATATTATCTAGTTAAAGCCGAGTAAAAAAATAATGTTTAATCAAAAGTTATTTGACTATTTCGTTTTAAAGTTCGCTTCATGAGATTTGTCAATAAAACCTTCAAAAGTTCAACACTGAATATCTATTAATCTCCGCCTTCTCTAACAAAAAATCTTGCACAAACTAGCTCAGAAAATCACAATGAGTTAAATAAGATATTTTTCATTTAAAGACGTAGAAATTTAATTTCAAATAAAACAATGTATGGGAAGCTGCCATTGTTCTTTACTACATTTCAATTGATAAATACATACAAGTTAAACTTTAACATTTTTAAAACATTTTTAGTAACACAAGACACTTAAGGGCCCAATACACGAAAAATGCAAAAAATGCTTGAAGAAAGTGTACCTTTTCTAGAGAATTACTGATCGTATCAGCGTAAACCATATATTAAAATATTCTTTGAGGTTTTATTTAGTTAATCACGGTGGCTTTTCCGAATTTTCCGCTTAGTTTTCCTGCTATTTGATTTTAATTATGACCAGTTTTGGCCAAATTTGGCATCGAAAATGTACCTTTTCTCAAACACCAGCCGATGAAACTAAGATTTTTTTATATCAAAATGCGCAGGAGATAAAACTGAATTTATTCACGGTGGCTTTTTTCGAGTTTTTATTTAATTATTAATCGAGAAAATTGCAAAAAATTAATAAAATCGTTTATTTTGATTATTAATGTCAATTGCGTCTAAGATAAAATTTTACCTCATCTCTTTTTGTTTAGTTCTGTAAACTGTTATTAGATGGCAGTTTATTTTGTATATGTAGTAAAAACGAAGTTTGCTAAACCATTTTTTCGTCTATCCAATATAATTTTTGTTTTACTCTTCTTGCTCACTTCAATTACATACTATTATTTTACTCTTCTAACTCACAATTTTTATATTTATTAATTTTATTGTATTTACAACAACACAAATGTACATATATATTTTTTTTTTTTGTTTTGAAACAAAAATAAATAAATCATTATTCATACATAGCTATCTACATTTTTCGTAAAACATTCGAGCCATACAAAAAAAATTAGATCGTTTATGAAAAATTTTTGGAAAGGAAAAATTATATGTATTGTGTTTCGATGTTTTATTGTGTTTTATAATTTTTGTGCAATTTGAGATCGTTCGATCAAGAGATCGGTTGACTGGACTTCGGTTGTTCTGCTATAGGGCATTGAAGGTGGAACTGATTTTCCATTTTAATTTTTTTAGTTTTAGTGGTCACGCGCTATGGATCTGGTTTCTGTTCTAAAACCGATATTTTTTCAGCTAACACTCTTTTGGAAGGGCCTTAAAAATACTAAATTAATCAATTAGGAGTTTTATCTAAGTAAATGGAATCACTCGATTTCATATATTTCTTAAATATATGTAGGTACCACCATTTGGAAGGGGCTTCAAACTTGCCAGTGAATATACCTTTGTGGATGTTTACGGCCTAGTTCGGCCAGCATGTTTGGTTGAATCAAAAAACTGTAATTGTTGTCGAGAAAATATATGACAGAAATGTCGAAAGGAAATTAAATTTGAAATTAAAATTTTCTTGGTAAAACCGGTCTAGTTATTATATTTTTCGACTTGCGAATTGCGATTTGCTAAATTCATTCTAGATTATTATAAGTAAAATTAGCAATGCAAATTTCTAATACCCTGAATTAAACTAAGTGAAATTATGTTATGTTCTGTATTTCATACATACATAATGTATTATATTGAAATAGTTTGCAACATCGTTTTTAATAAATTTTGTGCATTTAACCTACTATACCGATCTCTAAGAATTATGTTGCAAACTATTTTACTATATACGCAAGATTTTATATTGGAAGATTTTGTCTTGCGAGATTTTGTAAATGCGACATTTTATAATGCGAGACATTGCTTGCGATTTTTTTTTTTTAAACAAGATTATGTAATGCAATATTTTGTAATGCGAGATTTAGTAGGGATTTTCATTTGTTGTCCGTGACTACTAGAACTAAAAAAAATTGAAATGCAAAACCTTCAATGCCGCATAATAAGACAACTGAAGCTTAAAACGCTTAAAATATATGTGTCCGATTTCGTTGCAGAAGGAACACGATAAAAATTAAAAATGAATACGCCAATTATATTTTCTGAAAATTCCAAAAACACATAAACCATCATACTTTTGACTTATTACAGTGGGTGTTTTGCTAACAAACTAATTGAATTTAAAACGCAACATATCAGGGAACTGGACGAAAATCAGAGTATGCTTGTTTTATCTGATCAAAATAAAAAGGAATGCCATGATTTATCAGATGCAAATTCAACATTTGCCCTTTTTCCTGAACAAAAACCTGATTTGAATGGTAGAAATTTCATTATTGAATTTGAAACAGCTGAAAAAAATGCTCAAGAGGAAAACGTACATATGTATATTAAATGGCAAACGCATATTAGGTATGCAATATTTTTTCAACGAACTAATAAAAGTTAGCAATCACAATATGGCTTTCGGATGCTTCCTACTGAATTTAAAGTTTATAAGCGAGCGCAGAATCGGATTAAATTCAAAATATTTCGTCTGAAGATCCCAACGAAAAGATACTACATCAAAACTCAATAAATTATCAAAGTGTTTTAGCTGGCATTTCAATCGGTATTATAGAAGAATTTTTTGGTGTCATTGACATACTATATTTGGCACCAAATACATTCAATAAATTACAAAAACAAGTTCAACGTGACATTCAAAAAGGTTGCGACCGAGAAATGTTTAAAGCTGCGATGGAAAAGCAAAACAAATAGCAATTGAAGAAAAAAGCGTAGATTTCGATGGTACACGGACACAATAGTAATTATACCTCACTTAGTGTCGGAACAATTATTGCTCAATCTACAAAGAAGGTCGGTCATAAGGAGTTGTCTTCGTAATAAATATTGCATTCTTTGTCGCAGAGCAGAATTGTAAAAAGCTAAACCTGAACATCATGAATGCAATTCGAACTATGCTGGCCCATCAACTGGAACGGAACGGAATGCTTTAGTAGAAGGTTTTAGAAAAAGAGAAGAACTGTATCTGTATGGTATGCGCTACAACAAAATAATTGCAGATGGCGATGCCAGCGTATACGTAAAAATTTTAGAGGCTAAACCAAACGCAAATACACACATAGAGACAATTTAATGCCGCAATCATTTACTTCGTAATTTTCGGAAACACGCAAAGGAACTATGTACTAATCGCACTAATCTATAATTCAACGAAAACTATTACGAAATCAAATTAATCGATGTTCCAAAGACATAATCTGCGCAATTAAAAAAAGGAAACTTTCTAAAAATTCTCTTTCATAGAAAAAATTGAGGAACTTGCGCTTGACATTGGAAATATCCCATTCCACGTTTTTCAAGACCACAGGAAATGTGCCTCATATTTCTGAAACCGTCAGCGTTACGAAATACCTGAAATATATCAAAGATTTATGGAAAATGAATTATTCAAAGCATTTAGTGGATTATTTAAGCGATTAAAATACCACGCTAAAAGCCTTGTATACGATGTCGACTCAAATGCCGTAGAATTTTTGAATGCAATTGTCGCAAAATCTGTTGGTGGCAAAAGAATTAATTTTTCCCGTGGGCAATCATACACATCACGAGCCAAGTTCGCTGTATTACAACACAACAGTCAAAGGGGACACTATAATCTAGCAGAGTATTCATCAAATTACAGCTGAAAATCGAGAATAGCAGAACTTGAAAAACGACGATTTCTACTAAATAAAAGAGCCACCACAAATCAACCAAAACGACAAAAAGAAAATTAAAGTTTTTTGGAGAAGACTCTGAATATGGAAATCAAACCTGTCAAAATTTGGATAAATCACCTGAAGAGTATACCGAACTTAGAAATGATTTTTTGAAAAAATTGAAAACGGAAGCTGCTGAACGTGACAGAATTGAAAGGTCAACTATAAACCAGTTCAATGAAGCGAAATGGTTTCAAGTGCGTATGAGTCGTTTAACTGCTACAAAATTTGGAGAAATAAGCCGCAATAAAAGCATAAAATTTCTGAAAAGTAAGGTTTCAAATATCTTATATACTTACTACTGTTATTTATTCTAAGTCAACAATATACGGGATGGAAAATGAAAAAAATGCGATAGAGCAATTTTCGAACGAAAATAATACAGAAGTATCGAAATGCGGTGTATTCATTTATCAAAAATATCCATGTCTTGCCGCGACTCCTGATGGATTGATTGGGCATGATGTAATAATTGAAGTAAAATGTCCATTTAACGCTAAAATCCAGAAACGGATTTTAGCAACGTCTTTAATTAAATATTATGCATTCATACATTTAATTATTGTTATTATTAATTTTAAATTATTTGTTTAGTATATAGAATTTATATAAATTTTATTTCTGTGAGCATAAATGAATAACTGAATTTTTATTTGAACGAAAATAAAATGAGTATATCGTTGCTTTTAGAGCTGTGGGGAAATTTAACAAATTTGAATTTTGTACAAAATGGGATAAGAAATGGCCAGGTTCCTTCCTAATAGGCTATATTCCAGAACTTTATCTAAAAATCATTTTAGAATCCCATGTCCATCGAGCATGCTGAATTTCATCAAAATCGGATAAGAAATGGCCAAAGGAGTGAAACCGGATTTATTCGACCCTTTCTTTATTCATCTGACATCGGGACTCAACGGATTTTTTCTTTTTCTACGTCAAAAATACGATTAAAAAATCCTTTTGAAATATTTATTTCCTTTATAAACCCTAATTCAACTGGAATATAAAATAAAAAACGAAATCTAAGGGCTAGAAAAAGGGCCTAATATTTAATTTAAATAATTTTTGAATCGCGGTGGTAAATCATTTACTAGTCATCAAATAAAAATAATATTCAAGATTTTTCATTTCCGTATAGTCAATTCCTTTTCTAATTTTCCAAAAACTTCACTAAATACAGTATTAGATGAATGGCTTCATGAATATAAAAATTATAGACATAACCAAAATAGCCCGTAAAAAAACTTAAAATTTATCAGACTTATTTGTATGTATTTATTATTTTTTTATACATGCACATGTTCGGTAAAGTTTTTATTGCAATTGAATATTTCATTCATATTTTCTTCTCTTACATTAATGAAAGTCAAACGAAATAAGCAAATGTGAATTCGACAAAAACACGAAGCATTTACAACTTTGTTTGGGTTTTTTGTTATACATGCATATATACAGTATTCTAAAATAACTAGCCGTAAAAGAGAAAATCGTTTTGCATATTTTTCATAATTTAGTGTATATAACTCCATCTATCGTTAGTAAAAATATTTAATATATGTGTCTTAGGTAAAAATGATATGACGTGTTTTCGTGTATTTGGCCCTTAATGGCAGTTAAAATAATAAGACTGCGCCAAATGAATCAAATATACAAATATCACACTTCAAACTATGCACGTGCATATTGAATTAATTTCACTTAAATATGAAGTTATCAAAAAATTTTGTTGCTGTCTATTGTCGCCGCATTGTCTACATTGTCTACATTGTCGACATTGTCTACATTGTCGACGTCAATTTTGGAATTGTCTACATACATTGTCTACACGTGTAGACAATCGTGTAATTACGCCATGTAGATTACGCGGCACAACACTGCTTGCTTGTAAAGGAACCCTAACTCAATTCGTGATGTCATGTCGCCTCGATTACTCGTATATCTCAAGATCATCTTTACCCTCACTGTGAATCGCTTATATTGTTCACGTTTAACCTCACTTTTGTGGTTACGCGTGCTCCGCTATTCTCGAGAGACACATTCACTGTTCCTCTTATTAATTTTGAATCAACAATTAATTCCTGTTAACTCATGCGTTTTACTGTTCGCACGTTTTAATCACGTGTTTAGGAAAGTCAAAAAGGACCATGAATAAAGAAAGCTGAGCTGTATCGGATGCGGTGTAATGTCACACAGTTATCATCTTGCAGTATTTTGAGACCATCTGTATCCTCAATGCTTAACCGTGGCCATTTTTTTTTTCTTGGTCAAACCGTGCGATACCTCCTAGACCATTCAATCGTTCACCTGAAAAACTGTAGCCTTTGTTTCTTGTTATCAACTCCTCTTCTGGTTCGGCTGTCAATTTAACAAAACAAAATCTTACATATTGTAAATTATTCAATACACCAATGTTACCTGAAGTCGTATTAATTTTTATTAATTTCCGAATAATCCCAGACCAGCCATCATGTATCCCATAAATTAAAAATAGTACACACATCCACAGCCACACACACAAATTTTTCAATTTTTTATCATTTTTAATGGATACGAAATATTATACACAAAAAAAAAGCACAAACATTATTTTTATTTTATTAAAAACAAAAACATGCATAAATTAATTTGTTGAAAAGCTCCGAAAATTACAAAAAAAAAAAAAAAAAAAAGTTGTATACATTTTTTATAAAAGAAAAAAACAACAACAAATAAAAATTAAAAACAATTTCGAAATTTAATTTAATTATTTTTTGTATTTTTATTTTTTTTGGCATCAATCTTAATAATGTCGTAATTAAATGTTACGTTGTCCAATTTGTCCCATTTTTATGCAAATTGATTGTGGTGTGAATCATCAACATGCCCGCAATTAATGCAAATTTTTCAATTAACTTATCTGCGGTAGTATGCTAATGAATTACTAGAGAAGTTTGATTAGAGGTTTAATCTCTTTATCAAGGACCACATTAAGGTTGTAAATTGTAAATGTTCGAGAGTGTTGGTGGCGTAATCTTCGAAAACATGCTGACTTTATTTTCCATGGTTCCCTATTTGACACCTCATTTTGTGGATTCTTTTATGAGGGGAATGTTACTAAGTTTAAGATTAAATTTACCTGTTATGTCAACTCCGCAAAAAATAAACTTTCCAAGTTGAATAAGTCTTTGTGATGGATGTATGAACTTATGTATTTAACGACTTATTAAGCGTATTCAAGTAGTGGACAGTATTGTGCCGTATGATAAATACCAAACAAGCTTTTTTGTGCCGTTGGTAAAAAGGTTTACTAGATGGTTTAATGAAACTCTGTTGAATTGTGATACATTTTTATTTAACAAAAAATTATTTTATTTTTACAATAAATTTGTACGTGTTACACCAATGGAGGTTAATTTTTTTGTTACTTTTTAGGTTATGGTGATTTTGATGATAAGACGATTTTCCTGTTGCTGTTCGTAGTTGCTTCAACATTCTTCCCGCCTTGAAACAACGTAGTTGTTTCAATTTGATTCTGTGGAAGTCGGCATATCTTTGAAATTCCTCGTTTATACGTTTCATTCGCGGTTTTTACTATGGCCACGCGAACTAGTCCGTCGTCTCCAATGTAAATTTTTTCTACTCGATCGAGTTTCCATTTCAGTGGTGGTTGATTTTCATAAACAAGGACTACTAATTCACCTACTGCAAGATTTTGTGTTGAATTAGACCAGCAATGTCGTTGCTGCAGTGATCTTAAATATTCACTTGACCAGCGATCCCAAAATAGAAATTAATTTGTTTCCAGGTGTTAAGCGGTGATTTATCGATTAGTTCAGGCATGGCCATATTGAACAGTCGCCCAATCAAAAAATGGCCTGGAGTAAGACAATCCATGTCGTCAATGCTGGCAGAAATCGCTCCGAGTGGACGAGAGTTGAAAACAGATTTAACTTGCTTGATTAGAGTTAAAATCTGTTCATAAGTGAGTTTGGCTAATCCGATTGTTCAACGCAGATGAAACTTGGCGAGTTTGACAGCTGCTTCATGAAGACTGCCGAAATTTGGAGTTGAAGGCGATGTGAATTTCCATTCAATTTAATGTTCGTCATTGAATGATCGAATGTCTTCTTTTAGCTGTTGGGAAGATAATATTGCATATAATTCTCATAATTCTGAATTAGCACCGATGAAGTTGGTGTCATTGTCGGAAAACACTCTCTTACACATGCCTCGAGTGGCTATAAATCGTTTGAAACATCCTAAGATTGCCTGTGTGCTTAGGTCAGATGCCAATTCCAAATGTACGGCTTTGGTGACGAAACATATGAAGAGGCATAAATATGTTTTTGTTGGTGGCATACCGCGGATGCGGTAATGCACAAAAAACGGGCCAGCGAAGTCTATGCCGACTGTGTAAAAGGATGGTAATGCAGTTACCCTTTCAGGAGGTAAGTTTCCCATTTGTTGTGTCATGATAATTGGTCGGGATCGATAGCATTCTTTACATGTTCGGCATACCTTTTTGCACACCGTAGCACTATATATTGGCCAATACTTTTGGCGAACAGTTGCCAATAACGCTCGTGTACCGGCATGAAGTAGTTTCCTGTGATAAAATGTAATTAATGTTACAGTAAATTGATGTGAATTAGGAAGCAGGATAGGATGCTTCGATGTGTATGGTAATGTAGTATGTTGAAGACGACCACCGACTCGAATGATATGATTTGTATCCAAAAACAATGACAATGATTGAAGTGTAGGTTGTTTGATACGGAAATCTCTTCCAGTTTCAACGGTCCGCTAAATTTGAAATTTTGATGCACCTTGAAATGAAGCATATAGGCAATATTTGGTCGAAGCTTCCTGAAGTCATGATGAAATTTAATCTTGTTTAGTAAATTAGGAGTATCAGATGATACTGTGTTGACTGCCACAACTTTCTGGTAATAGAAATTCTTCACGTAACGTTGGCCAAAACGAAGTCTCTTGTTGAAGAAATGTAGGCCCATGTAGCCAGAGATCGGATTTAATGAACTTTTCTGGAAGTAGTCCTTGTGAGACTTCTTGAATTGCGGCGACTCGATGTGAAACGAAAGTCTTCCATTTCGATGGACATGGACCAATAAAATGTTTGATTAACATTAAAATTCAATTTTTTGTGGATTTTGTGGATTAGTTCTGCCAATAGCACCACTGCACATAATTCTAGCCGCGGCAAAGTTGTTTTCTTTAATGAAGCCACCCGTGATTTCGAATAGAGGAGCTTGATGGATACACTACCATCGACCGTCATACTGCGAACATATAGCACAGCACCATATGCACGCTCGCTAGCATCGATAAATCCATGTATTTGGATGCTTTGTGGTTGATTTTAGTCAAATAGATGACGATCTATCGTAAATTGGTTGAATACATTGAGATTCCTTCGAAATGTTTGCCAGTATGTATGCAGGTTTTAGGAAAGTGCTTGATCCAATCTAGCTGTAATTTCCATAGTGACTGAATTAGCAATTTTCCTAAATATGACTACGGGTGCCAACAGACCAAGTGGATCGTAAATTCGAGCGATTTGTGACAATATGATTCTCTTGGAAACGGTTGAAGCTTCGTTAAAGTTGACAGCAAATGTGAATTTATCAGATGTTGGATGCCAATAAATCCCTAATGTTTTGATCAAATCATTTTCGTCAATTTGCAGCAATGTTTCTGTGAATTCGAGTGGAACGCCCTTTATAATTTCAGGAGCGTTGGAGCACCACTTTCTTAGTTCCATACCCACCGATTGCAATATTTTCGAAATTGTGTCCTTCAGTTCAATGGCAGCACTAATGGAATTTGTGCCGGTCAGTACATCATCGACATATATATATATATATATATATATATATATATATATATATATATATATATATATATATATATATATATATATGTATATATATATATATATATATGTATATATATATATATATATATATATATATATATATATATATACATATATATATATATATATATATATATATATATATATATATATATATATATATATATATATATATATATATATATATATATGTATATATCACTTTCAATGGCGGCGGCAGCGACAGCAAATGTATGCTTATTGTCTATAGCTAATTGTTTTAAGCATCTAGTGGCGATAAATGGAGCGGAGGACGTGTCATAAATCACAGTTTTTAACTTGAATGTCGAAAGTGGTTCGGCTGGAGAATTTCATACATCTTGGCAATATCGGCGCAGAAAGCGTGTGCGTGTATTCGAAAACGAACCAATATAGAAAACAGGTCGTTTTGAACCACTGGGCCCACCATCATGATTGTATTTAATGATTTGTCGCTTGACGTTTTAGCTGATCCATCGAACACCACACGTAAATTCGTTGAGGAGTTTTCAGGCTTCATTACGCAATGATGTGGAAGGAAGAAATTTGGTGATGTGATGGATTTTGAATCGATGTGTTCCATGTGGCCTAATGACTTCTATTCGTCGATGAACTTTGTATAATTGGATAATAATTCTTGTGACTTATAGAGTCGCTTTTCCAGATTATAGAATCGCCGTGTAGCCAAAATTTGTGAATTACCCAAAATCATCGGATCTGATGAGAATGGGAGCCTCACTACGAATCTTCCCTCACTATCATGCGTGCTGAATTTTGTGAAATGATTTTCACATTTAATTTCTTCGGATGAGAGCGGTTTGATGGAATGAGGGAGATTTTCGATGGTCCAAAACTTCTCAATCTGGTCACTCAATTGATTCGAATTGTCGACAACTATACATGGCAAGTGTGGTTTGATTGTGTATGTGACGACAGTTTTCCGGAAACAACCCAGCCTAATACGGTATTCTGGAGCATAGGAAGATGATCATCCAGCCTGTTTTGACCCACCGAAAGTAGTTCTTGGTAAATTTTTGCACCTAGCAGCAAATCGATATCTTAGAATTTAAAAAATTCAGGATAGGCTAACCTGATATTTGATGGTATTGCCAAAGACTTGATGTTGTAAATTGCTGCATTCGGTTGATAGCTGGTTATTTTTGGCAACACTTGGACGTCTAACGTAGTAGAAAATTTGGTCGTGGTTCACCTCAAGTTGATTGTTAAGTAACTGGAAGATGCGATGGCGTTGGATCCAATTCCATGAATTTTTGTAGCACTATTACGACGTGGTAATTCCAGCATTGATGAAAATGACTAGGTCATAAAATTCAGTTGTGATCCGGAGTCTAAGAGTGGTCTCCCATCACTGGGTGTCCAGCATGATCAAGAACTTTAATTAGTGCCGTGGCTAAGTACACAAATGATGGTAAATTCGCCTTTGAATTGGCAGCAGCAAGGGCTGATTGTGATGATTCTATTGCATTGCTTGCATCGCCAGTTGTAGCAATTGATGATGCTCCAGACTTCGATACTGCAGACAGCGGTTCAGTTATATATAACAGCGAATGATGCTGAGAATTGCAGTGTCAACAGCGCATGGTGATTGGACACGAAGAAACTGTATGATCGGAGCGAAGACAATTGAAACATAAATTGGATTTGGTTAGGAAATTGTGACGCTGATCAACAGTGAAATGCAAAAATTTGAGACATCTAGTTAATGAATGCCCATTGTTTTTGCAGTGTACACAATAGTAAATAGCATTGGTGCTAGCAAGCGTTGTTGTGGTCGAGCGATTGTAGCGATCAGCGGGTTTCGATGATGGTTTGGTTGCACCAGACGATGGCGGTTCAGATCTTGAGTTGTTGTTTAACCGATGTGCACGGGAACTGATAAAATGACATAAATCATCCACTGTTGGAAGGTGAGTTGACGGGGCAGCATCATTCCATTTGTGTTTTGTCTCACGATCTAATTTGGAAATCATTAGATGGACGATTAGGTCATCCCATTGCTTCACTGGTCCTTTTAATGCTTCAAATAATTATACACAACTGGATATGTATGGAATGCAACTAATTTTAGTTCAGGTAAGTATAATAAATTCATAATTAAATTGTAATTTAAATATTGTTTTGTAGATTCGATGGATTGTCGTTGCAATGTAAATTGTTAAGGTGGGTGTAGACCTATTACTCGGGTCTTGCTCGAGGTTACTTACAGCAGGATTAAGACAGGTAAGGTAACATCTATTGATTTTTAGGTATATGTAAATTATAATTATCTGGTTTTTTAATGATGATGTGCAGCCGAAATCAAACATTCCGCCGACTTTGACTCAATAGAGAGTCAATCTATATTTGATTAATTGTTGGAAAGAGATTCAATATGTTGACTGACCGGTCGCTTCATGACAGTGCCAATTGGTAATTTCAGAGCAACGACCCTAACAACACCATCGTCTCCTGGATGTTCTGATGATATTCGTGTGTGGTGGTATAAGTGGTGGTAAACCCTGGTTCAAAATGAGCTCCACGTTGCCTGTTTTAAAATCTGAATTTAAATTGTGTCACTTTTGGAATTTATTTAGTGACGTGAGGTACTCTTTTGATCACCGATTCCAAAAGCTTTGGTACATTTGTTCTTGTTGGGTAAGTTTCCACCTGGTTAATGTATTCAGTCTTTACAGGTGTTAAATCCGGTTTTGGTAACGTTGTGAATGGTTGGGTAATTATAATATGTCCCGGTATCAGTGGGTCATAAGAATCCAGAGACAGATCTTCAAGTGGTCGGGAGTTTAATAACGCTTCGATCTGTTTAATAAGTGTCAAAAATTCTTCGTAGATTAGATGAGTTTCTCCTAATATTCGTCTAAGGTGGAATTTATGGGACTTCACTGCGGCTTCCCAAAGGCCTCCGAATGAAGGTGCTGCTGGAGGAATGAAATATATTTTTATTAATTTTTCGATACACCAGGCTCTAACGTTATTAAAGTCGACTTTGCTGGTGAATGTTTGGTACAAGTCGCGAACTTTCGTGCCATTGTCACAAAATATTTCATGACAAGATCCTCGTACGGCGCAAAATTTTTTCAACGCTGCGATGAAAGTAGTAATATAGTAGAAATATTTGGAGGAGCATCGTTGAGGCGGCCAAATCCCTTCATGGGATGTAGCGCCAGCGGAAGAAGGAAGAAGATGAAAGTAGTGGTGCTCAAATCTAAGACAATTTCGAGCGATACTGCTTTTGTGGCCATACAAATGAAACTGACCAGGTATGCCATATAGGTTTTAACGCATCGGTTGCGATGTGTGCCTAAGAAAAAAGGTCCAGCCAGATACGTTCCTACTTGAACGAATGGTTTGACTTGTCTGGTAAGTCTACATTCTGGTAATTGTCCCATTAATTGTTGTTGCTGCTGGCGTTTGTGACGACGACGTTTTTTACACTTGGTATTTAAAATTGTTGTCGTATGGTTGACATCATTAGTTGTAATACATAGCATGTAAGTGTTTAGGATACATTTCTCTCACAATCATTTCGGTAATGGGATGTTTGATCGGTAATAAAATAGGATATTTGGCATCATAATTTATGTCTGCATGGCTCAATCTTCCTCTAACCCGTAAGAGCTCATTTCCATTTAAAAAAGGATGAACAAAAAATAAATTAGATTTTTTCGATAATGGTAGATTATTTTTTAAATATTTTATTTCTAATCCATAAGACCCCGCTTGCACCATAATAAAAATAAAATGTTGAGCCTCTTGAAACTCTGATACGGATAGACTTATTTAAACTTTCTTCTCCGACGGTCTGTTTCGTTAGTGTTTGATAAATCTCAGGATATAGCCTAAAACATTCGTCATAGTACGAAAATTGGAGATTCGATTTACCAAAGTAAGTAATAGCTTGGAATGTGAGTTTTTTATTGTGGAATGATACACTGAAATCCCCATGATTAGTTCTATGATAGCTTTAACTTATTGTGGCTTTTTCATATGGGTGTTTCGACATAAATTCAGGACCACTGAAACAAAAGTTATTATTAATCAGGTCTTGCGGAAACATACCTCTAGTGACGGTAAGGTCTGCCGGATTTTGGGATAACCAACTTAGTGTGATTGTAGAATCGGTGTACAAAAAAATCTTGGGCTCTTCTTTAAGTTTCAAGGCCTCAATGGTTAGGCGTAATAATCTGGTGAGTAGCGTTGCACTTGCACCGAATAATTCCAGTTTGGGTATAGGAACAATTTTGATAGGGGCTACTCTCGTTTTGGCTGCGATACCTGATTATAGTTCCCGTCAATTATCAAACCAAATCTGGTATTTTTAGCAATCAGGGCACATTAGGATGGTCGCAGCCAAGAAGAATGTCGATCGGGGCTGATTTATAATATTCTTGATCAGCGAGCGGCAGGGATAAATTGGTTATTTGACGGTAACTAGTTTCAATACTTGTTGACGGTAACTTGGTAGAAATGGTAGGTATGATTAGCGCACTAATTTGTGACTGATACTCCTGTCCCAAACCGATTTAATTTTAAAGTTAGTGACTTCTCGGGAAATACCGCCTTCACAACTATTTCGAGTTCCCACAGACACGTGCGTCTTTAATCGAGGAACTTTGAGATGTTAGCACAAGCTTCAGTAATATACGAATGTGTGCGGAACCGGTATCCAATAATGTTCGAACTATTGTCCAATTTTCTTTGTTATCAATAACCTGTATATTCGCGGTTGGTAAGATATGAATATTTCCGTTGGTTTGCTGGGTTGATTCTGGTATCGAATTGCGAACTTCTAAGACATTATTAACAAAATAATTTTCCGTTTGGGTTTTGAGAGTGGTGATTGAAACGGTATCTGTATGCGTGCGTACCCCGGAGGATCCGGTTAAAATCTTTGTGATATGTTTTTTCTTTCTTTCAGCTTTCATCGTAAACATACTCCGCCCTGTTAACGAACCTTCCGTTAACCTGCTACAAGTAATTTGCATAATTTTACTACTGGAAGTTCCAGCACCGATGAAGTTGTTTTTAATGTCACCGCTCGCACCAATCCATCAGATCCTGAATGAATCTGAATAACGCGACCAAACGGCTACTTGCCCACCGTAGTATTATCTTCTGTAAGTAACTCGACATCACCGACCTTAAAGTTGTTCTGTATATTTTGCCATTTGTTGCGTTGTTGCATGGTATTTAGATATTCCAAATATTACCTTTTCCAAAATAACTGAATTCTCCGTTGAATTGCCTGCCATCTGGATAATCGATACCCTTGCTGATTTATTTCAACTTCTGGAATAGATACCACGTTGGTTCCAATCAAGAAATGAGCTGGCGTCAATACTTCATAATTGTCTTCTGCCGAGGAAGTATACAGCGGGTGCGAATTTAATACGTTTTCAATTTGACAGAGCAACGTAGTCATCTCTTCAAAAGTAATGTTAATGTTATGTGTAGCTCATAGTAGATGTTTGATTTTACGGCTGCTTCCCACAACCCACCAAAGTAAGGTGACAATGGAGGAATAAAATGCCGCTCGATGCCGTTCCGACTCAAATACTCTGTAATTACATAATCATCATTAATGTTTCTTATCAACTTACATGCTTGATCCAATATGCGTTTTGCCCCAATAAAATTGGAACCATTGTCTGTGTATATCTTCTTTGGCAACCCTCTCCTGGCAGTAAAACGTTTTCACACTACAAGAAACGCTTCACTTGTTAAATCGGTTACACCCTCAATATGGATAGCCTTGACAGAGAGGCAAACAAAAATGCATCCTTTCAATGAACTTCCGCATCCTCTACCCTTTCTGGTCGTGACATATATTGGTCCTGCAAAGTCGATTCCATAATTCTCAATCTGCGGACAAATTGCCCATGATTTGTTTGGATATTTTTCCGTTATATCTCGTACAAATTACGCACTCTCTTAAGATGCTCCTTATCCGTCTTCTTCCATTGATTATCCAGTAATTTTGTCTTATATGACTTGCCGTAATCATTGCCCCGGCGTGTATCTTGGATAAGTGTACATCCCATATAACCCTGGTCGTAAAATTGTGTTTCGGCAGCAATATTATGGAGTGTTTATTCTCGTATTTACAGTCTGAATGTTGTAACCGCCCGCCGATCGCAGAATGCCGTCTTCATCTAGGAATGAAGCCAATGACTTTGTGCCGTCGCAAATTTCGTACGTCTTCACCAAACACCATGTATTGTACCCAATTAATGCACTTTATTTTAGCATTTTTGATTTCAGATGCTTCACTAATTTTCAATTGGGAATTTTTGAACTTACTTATAAACCTCAATACATAAGCAAATACCCTGTAAATTCTTTGCAATTTTGATTGTTTTTCAAAGAGTTTCTCTACCCAGGAATCATTAAGATTTTCACACCTCAAGAGCCGGGAGCCTGTTATCGTTTTCTAGTACCTCGAAGAATTTATCCGCACCAATTAACAAGTCAATATGAGATGGGATATCAAAGCTATACGATTAGCTAAATTCACACCTTTTATCAAATCTTTATCGCCTACATATATTTTCATGCTTGGAATTCGAGTAGGTAAATATTTGATTATGTATATGCCTCTATCACAGTTTTTACCTCATGGTCATATATTGAACGCAGCGCAATCGTTGACTTGTTCCTTGCTATTATCTTTCCGGCTGTCAATCCCGTGATTTTTATGTTTGCCCTTTCTCGATTTAATTGTAATCTATACCTGCACAGCTTTCAGTTATAAACGATGATTGGGACCCGGAGTCCAATAAAGCTCTACATCTCTGCATTTGTCCGGATCTATCTCCAATGAGTACTATCGCCGTAGGTAAAATGGATTGATGTTGCGGTGCCTTCACAGAATTTACCTCAGTTTTAACAGCGACTTATACCGTAGATTACGTAGCTTCAACACTTGATGTTGCCTTTGTATCGAGATGCAAAGTGGCATGGTGTTTTCTTTTGCAAATGTTACGCAAGTATTTTGACCGACACACTACTGATTGATGTGTTGATGCCAGACAATTAAAACAAAGACCCTTATTCGCTACAAAGCCTTTACGGTCACCACTAGATAGTTCTAGATATTTACTGCATTTCCCTAAGTAATGACTGTCGGAACACATTGGACACACTCCGCCAACAAATACTTGTGGCTCCCACTTTCTTGGGTAACAATAGTCTTTGCTTTTGAGTAGAAGTAATTGATTCCAATGTGTTACTCCTCTTAGTTAAAAATTTGAAAAAGGTTTCAATAGAAGGAAAATTTTGATTCGTTGAATCATGCGTCCATGCTTCAAATATCACGCTTATCTGATTGCTCTCTAAGAACATGTAAACCACGAATGACTTCGTCGGAAACATCTGTAAGGTGACGAAGACCTTTTGCAGAGCTTAGATGCAATACCGGTTGATCCATGAACTGCTTAACTAATGTATGCACCAAGTGCATTGGTTTATCAAACCTCGCCTTGATTTTATCCCAAGCTTGAATATAATTAGCTTCGGTCACATTTAAATGCTTAATTAACGCGTAAGCTTCACCTTTTAATAATGACTTTAAATATTGTAAATTGTGAACTTTGGACATATTCTCATTCTTATGTATGGAAGTCTCATAAAGGTCTTTAAACGTGGGAAACTCCGAGTAGTCTCCGGAGAACTGCGGTATATTCACACGTGGCAAACGTACTTCACTGTCACGTTTATTTAACATAGTCAATTCCTGAACGAATTGAGTTTGATTTGCCATTAAATCATCCATTGATTTATTCGCCTGGGAATTTTCCGTTTTATACCTCTTTTCATATTGATATAAAACTTTCTTAACCGCAAAATACAAAACCTCAATTTTATTCACTATCGCTAACTGCACGTCACTGAATTTACCGTTAAGAAATTTTTCAATACTTTGAAAGTCTTTTCACTCGAAACTAATATTAAATTACTCGAGGATGAATGGCAGGAGTACCGCGAGCTAGAGAAGCTTATTGATGAATCAAATAAATATGAGGCGCAACAAAACTCTGTAGAAGCGTTATTTTTTAAGCTTAAGCAAGTGCTAGTGCGAGCGAGAAAGGAACGTGAAGCTGTAATATCTAAACAGTCCCATAATGCTTCTATGGATGAACTAACGGCTAATCAGCAATCATTTCTTCAGGAAGTTTCAATTTTAAATAAAAGAGATATTGAAGTTAGGCTTCCTAGAATTAACATTCCTACCTTTTCTGGAAAATATTCTGAGTTTGGTTCGGCACATTTCTGTCACTGAAGCAAATTATATTGAAGCATGGGACAAAATAAAGCAGAGGTATGACAAAAAGAGGCTTGTGATTTCTACATTGATTAAACAATTTGTAGATCAACCGGCAATCACAAAATTATCAGCAAAAGCTCTTCATCAAATGTCTGATCTATCTTGGGCAACTGAGACGGCTGAAGAAGATTTTCCCTATTTGGAAAGGTTTTTCAAATTTTTAAACAGACGGAGTGATTCTTTGGATACGGTCGACTCAAGTAAATTGGTACAACCAGCAAATAATCCAGCAAATAATCGTGTTAAAAGCCTTCATTCCGCTTCAACAGAACCCGTGTGCATCAAATGCTCTAAAGACCACTATCTCAGCAAGTGTGACCAGTTCCTTTCTTTAAGCGTACATGAGAGGAGAGGTTTTGTGTCGGATAAAAAATTATGTTTCAACTGTCCATCTCCAACCCACCAGGCAGTTATATGTAGGTCAAAATGTAGATGCGGTAAATGCCATAGGAAGTACCATTTGACTTTACACCCCGAAGATATTCAGCCAACCGAATCGAATGAAATGTTAAACGGCAACGCATTAAACCTTTCTGAGGCGAGTGCTATCAATAATGTCCAAAATAACAACGCAATTTTACCGAGTTTCCGGTCATTACTTCCAACAGCGATGGTTCAAGTTACGGATCGATTTTGAAATTTGCTAAAATGTCGAGTATTGCTCGACTCCGGATCACAGGCGTCATTCGTAACAGAGGCATGCATGCGGCGATTAAAACCGCCTAGATCAAAAGCAAACATTTTAATATCTGGGTTAACATCGGGAAAAATAGCTACCAGAGGAACAGCTTCAATTAACGTGCAATCACTATACTATCCAGAAGATGAAATTATGATAGATGCCTTATAATCAGTCAACTGCCCGCTAAGCTACCTAGTTTTGGCTTTAAGTTGCAAGATTGCAGTTTTTTCAATGAATTGAAACTGGCTGATCCCGAGTATAACAAGGTTGGGCCAGTTGATATCTTGATCGGAGCCGATAGATTCTTTCATATTATCAAGGATGGGCGAGTCACTAATTTCAATGGTTCTTTAATTCCTCAAAACACGATATTTGGTTGGATTGTTTCTGGGATAACCGACAGTCGCAGCGTCAAGAGAAGTGAGTCAGTTCAAGCTGAGTGTGAAGAACATTACAAGTTATCCCACAAGAGAACCGAAGAAGGCAGATATATGGTGGAGATTCCATTTGAAAAAACAGCCAGTCTGCTTGGTAATTCAGTGAACGCGGCAAAACGGAGATTTTTAGCATTGGAAAGGAAGTTGCATGCGAATCCATCGATCAGAGAAGAATACACCAAGTTTGTGAACGAATATTTAGATTTGGGATATTTACAGCCGATTAAAACTGGTGAAAGCTTTGAAGATTCCAAATGTTTTTATTTACCGCATCACTGTGTGTTCAAGGTTTCCAGCGAGACCACTAAGTTAAGAGTGGTGTTTGACGTATCTGCAAAATCTTCGACTGGAGTATCTCTTAATGAAACCATGATGGTGGGGCCAACAATTCAACCTACATTATGGTCCATCTTAATGAGATTTAGATATTACAAGGTAGCATTGATCGGCGATATTGAGAAAATGTACAACCAAATTGCAGCTGCTGAGCCAGACACGCATTTTCAACGCATGCTTTGGAGAAGTGAACCATCGAACGAGCTTAAGCATTACAAGCTTAGTAGAGTCACTTTCGGTTTAGCTAGTTCATCATTTTTAGCGATAAGGACCTTACAGCAAGTAGGTTACGATAACCAGCAAGACCATCCAGACATCGTTCCGCATATACTGGAAGACTTTTACGTTGATGATTCATCTCAGGAGCAGATACGGTGGAAGAAGCTCGGCATCTGCAAAAAGATATTATTCATGTATTGCGAACAGGGGGATTTCATATCAGAAAGTGAAAGTCAAATGTATCTGACATTATGGCGATTGAATTGACGCATTTTCAATTAGACTTGCTTTGGATGACGACACAAAAACCACGAAGCGTCGCATCATATCTGAATACTCAAAAGTTTTTGATCCTCTGGGTTGGCTGTCTCCATCGATCATCCTGATGAAAATAGTATTCCAAAATCTGTGGCTAATGAAGCTGGGCTGGGATGATGAAGTACCAGGCGAGATCTGAAAAATTTACAAAAAAATCCGAGATGAGTTAAAGCTACTCGAAAACCTAAAAATTAAACGAGTAATTCCACAAAACGGGCAAATTGAGATACGCGGTTTTTCGGATGCAAGCGAAAAGGCATACGGTGCAGTGGTTTATTGTAGAGTAATTTAATGGCGTCTAAAACAAAGGTGGCACCAATCAAGCAGATTTCTCTTCCTAGACTAGAGTTGTGTGGGGCATACTTAGTTACCAAACTTTTTATGCTGGTGAAAGAGACTACTAAACGACCTGTCAAATGTTATGCGTGGTAAACATTTGTGGCAAATCGTACTTCAGAGAACCTTAATGAAATACCGCGAAATTGTTGGAATCACGTACGATCGGAACACAACCAGCCTATTACGCATCAAGAGGAGTACTTCCATCAAAATTGGTGAATTTAGATCAATGGTGGTATGGTCCAGAATGGTTGTAGAAGCCTGATATTATTTATGCACCTAAAAATGAAGATATCAACGAGGCAGAGTATCTGTTAGAAGAAGGAAAGTCCAAACTGTTCGGGTTTAATATACATCAACAAGAAGATGTAATAAATTATTTGATGCAACAAACTTCAGCATACACCAAGATGATTCGAGTTTTGGCTTACGTTTTGAGATTTGTGAAAAATGCGCGATTGTCCAAGAGTGAGAGAAATTTAAGTTTCCTAACAGTCGAGGAGCTTCAAAATGCCAGAAATACTATCATTAAATACGTGCAACAAGAATCATTTGCAAGCGAAATCAGTTGCCTTCGTCGGAAGTTAGAAATTGGCAAAAGCAGTGATGTTATCTCATTGGCACCAATCGACGCAAATGGAATATTAAGGGTTGGCGGTAGGCTGAGGCACTCGAATTGTCCATATGATTATAAGCATCCAATAATTTTATCAATGGGCCATGTATTTAGTCGCGTTGTTGTAGAATACATGCCCAAGCAAAACCTGCATCCGGGTCCATCATTAACGTTCCACCTAACCAGGCAGCAATTCTGGATAGTTGGAGGAAGAAGCATCATACGAAATATTGTGTGTTTCAAGAGCAATGCGAGAGCTTCCAAGCAGCTGATGGGAGATCTACCGATAGCGAAACTGAAAGCAGCGAGACCATTTACATCATGTGGTGTGGATTATGCGAGGCCAATACAGCTAGCGTCGAAAAGAGGGAGAGGCGCCAAATTCATCAAGGGTTATATCGCCATATTTGTCTGTATGGCGATAAAGGATGTCCATATAGAAGCTGTAAGCGACCTGTCAACTGATGCCTTTATTGCCGCTTTGAAAAGATTTGTTTCGAGAAGAGGAGCACCTGCCCATATTTACAGCGATAACGAGCATTTGTCAAAATCAGAAATACAATGGCACTTCAATCCACCTGCTTCACCCCATTTTGGAGGCTTATGAGAGGCAGCCGTCAAATCCGTCAAGACGCATCTTATCAGGTGTACATCCAATACCCACCTAATTTTTGAAGAGATGACAACCCTGTTGAGTCAAATCGAAGCAATTTTGAATTCCAAACTGCTTTATGCAGCTGTAGATGGCGATGTGCCATTCGAAGTTTTGACTCCAGCGCACTTATTAGTTGGCTTTTCGAATTTTTACTTGCCGGAAGAAGAAATAAATGAATGAATACCTGCAGGTAGACTTACAAGATGGCACTTTGTGCAACAACGGGTTCAGTCGTTTTGGAGAAAATTCAACACAGAATATGTTCATAATCTGCAACAAAGAGCTAAGTGGTGCAACGTACAGGAAAACTTTAATATCGGCGATGTTGTTTTGATAAAAGAGGATAATTTGCCCTCCTACAAATGGGCGCTTGGCAAAATTCTTCAATTGCATCCTGACGATCGTGGAATTGTTCGAGTCGTAACGCTAAAATCATCAAAATCAACTTTTAAGCGACAATTACTTAAATAGACGCAATTTGTACTTATCTGAGATTATTATTATTATTATTATTAGTTGAGCGCCATGTGGGCGTTCAAGCCACCCCGCACTGCGACCTAAAAGATCTTTTGTGCATGGACCCTACTTAATGAGCCGTCCAGTCAATATTCAGGCTCTTAATGAACCTGACAATACTGCCGGCCGGTATATGATGCATACTATCCGGGCTCATTACTCTCCCTCCTAGATGCTGTAACCTTTTGCAGAAAATGGCTGGGCAATGGCACAGAACATGTTCCGCTGATTCCGCTTCCATGTCGCAGAAGCGACATCTATCCGTCGAACTTAGGCCCATTTTCTTAAGGTGATACCTTAAGGGGATGTGACCTGTGAGGAAGCCGGTAAGCAGCCTCAACTCAGGTTTCCTAAGTACAAGACATTCCTTGGCCGACAAAGGTGAAATAAATTCCTTCGCCTGTCGCAAACCTGGAATCCCGCGCCAGTAAGAGAACTTTTGCACATCCTCCCAGCGTTTAACCGCTGCCCTAAGGTGCCCCTTAGAGACGCCGCAGAAGGGCTCTGGTCCAATTAATGAAAAGGCAGATCCCTGGTGGGCGAGGCCATCAGCTGTCTCGTTTCCCACAATTCCAGTGTGACCTGGCACCCAAACAAGTGTTACCTTATTTGAGCTTGCCAGCAACTTAATAACCTTCAGACAATCCCATACCAGCCGCCCCGGTGGCACAGTGGTTAGCATGCTTGCTTAAGCTCCGGAGGTCCCGGGTTCGATTCCCGGCGGGTGATGAAAAAATCACGGCTGGTTAAGGGTAGGATCAATGAATTAATCACTCATTATCCATTAATAAAATGATTACGTAACTTCAGTATGAAGCGGCCAAATCCCTCTATGGGATGTAGCGCCAGCGAACAAAAAAAAAAATCCCATACCAGCCTTGACTCAATGGTAAAGGACCTAAGAGCCTTTAAGGCCGATTGGCTGTCTGATACGATATAAACCTTTGCGTCGTTTAGGCCTTTTGATATGCCTATCCTAGCACAAAGTTCTATAGCATGCACTTTTGCTTGAAAGACGGTTGCATTGGTACCCAAGGACTTCGAGAGTGATATTCCACTCCCGTGTATTCCTACCCCCGCCCCATCTTCCGTTTTTGATCGATCTGTAAACCACACCAATGACCCTCGCTTAAAGGATAGTCCCCTTGTACTCCACTCCTCCCGGTCAGGTAACCTAACACAAAAGGGTTTGTGGAAATCCAGTTTGGCTGGCATACAGTCGGAAGGCATTCCTATAGTGGGGTCTGTCTTAAACTCCTTAAGGATTTCCAGATGGCCCACCATATTGCCTGGTTTGATGTTACCCTCCGCCTGCATCTTAAGGGCCATAGTAGCAGCATCCGTTTTTACATGCAGAAGCAATGGAGTTAGGCCTAGGAGTGTCTCCATTGCTGCGGTCGGACATGTTTTCATTGAGCCCGTAACCCCAATGCTGGCCATACGCTGAACCTTACTCAATAAAGTTTGCGCTGTCCTTTGTTCAGTTTTAGGCCACCACACTAGCGATGCGTAAGTGATCATAGGCCTAATGATTGTTAGAAATGACCAGTAGGTCATTTTTGGTTGTAGTCCCCAAGTACGTCCATAGAGTCTCTGACAGGCCCAAAAAGCCTTTGTGGCTCTATTTTAAATTTTTTGTAAATGTTGTTCCCAGTTCAGTTTATGATCCAGCATAACCCCTAGATATTTAACCTCTTTGGAAAAGGCAACAATAGTACCGTTTAATGAAGGAGCTACAAGCGAGAGCTTTCTCCTCCTCGTAAAAGGGACAATGACAGTTTTGTTTGGATTAACACTAAGTCCTTCCTTGTCACACCACTGCTATATCAAGTTGAGTGCATTTTGCATGAGATCAGAGATGATCTCATCAAACCTGCCTCTAATCACGATAGCCACGTCATCCGCATAGCCCTGGACATCAAACCCATGGCTATTCAGGAGGACCAGTAGTCTATCAATAACCAATGACCATAAAAGAGGAGACAGTACACCTCCTTGGGGACAGCCCTTTACGGCCCTGATGGTTACTGACTCGCCACCTAATGTGGCTGTAATATCGCGACATTTTAGCATGGAGCGGATCCACCTAGTTGTAGAAGGCGGAACCCCCTTCTCCATAGCTGCCCTCTCTATTGAACCATAGGAGGTGTTGTCAAAAGCCCCCTCAATGTCCACAAAGGCACACTGGGCAATTTCCTTAAAAGCCACCGCTCTTTCAATCTTCGTGACTAGACCACTAAGAGCCATCACTGTGGATTTGCCAGCTTGATAAGCAAACTGGTTCCGATGCAGTGGGTTATTTACAAGGATTTCATTTCTTATTTGAATATCCAGGATTCTTTCCATCGTCTTCAATAGAAACGATGTGAGGCTAATTGGCCGATAAGCCCTTTGGTATAAAGACCACATTTACTTTCCTCCATAGTTTCGGAATATAGTTAAAAGCATAACTTGCCCGAAACAACTGGACCAAGCTGGGGAGTATTTCCTCAATACCTTTTTGAAGTAAAGCCGGAAAGATACCATCCCCTCCAGCAGATTTGAACGGTTTGAAAGAGTCAATGGCCCATCTCACCTTGCTGGGTGTGATCATTTTTCCAGAGAGGCTCCAGATCCTACTGTGGGGTGAATAGGCTACCTCACTTGAAGGGTCATGCGGGTCCTCCTGGGTACCTACCACTATTGAGTCCGGAAAGTGGGTACCTAATAGTAACTCCAGGGTTTCCTTCCGGTTTTCAGTGAACTTCCCGTTTTAAGCCCCAAACCATTTGAGTGATCCCTAGAAAGGACTTTCTGGAGACGACCTGCAGAGGGTAATTCAATGATTCCCTCACAGAAGTTTCTCCAGGTAGCCCTTTTGGATTGTAGTTGTGGGGCTACCAATAACCAAGTAGCCTTTTTCGTTGCACTACATAAAATAATTATACACCCAATTGTAATGGCGGCGCACATGCACAATTCGCTATGCGACCGTAAATTTATATTTCACAAATTGATTTTTACACGCACGTTAATTAAAATAATTTCCACCACCGATATATAACAAAAATGAATTACGAACTTTTGATTAACGCGTACTAGAAATTTTTATTATCGACAAAAAGAATTTCCGCACAAATTTTATTTTATTAATTTAATTAATACGATGATTTTTTGTGTTGAACTGGGAAAAGCGAAAACCGTATAGGTATATATGAAAATAATGCGCGTGGAATTTTTGACAGCAATATTTTCGAACAACGTGAAGTGCGTTGCGTTGGTGTGAATGACTGCTGGATTTATGTAAATCTGCTGCAGAGTGCGGATGCGCGCACCAATATACTTGATTGGTATATTGTGGCGAGGAACGAGTGATGAATGTTTATGTAAATCATTGAATATGAATAGTGAGTGAGTCGCTACAGGATCTTCTTAATTCCAGATTATATTCCGTTAAGGCCATCCTATACTCGCCCCATTCCCCGGTGCGTTTAGCCTTATTGAATAACCTTCTCTATTTTTTCCTCAGCTTGCTCAGCGCCCCGTTCCACCAAGGGACCAACTTAATGGACTCTCTTCGCTTAACTGGGCAGCTGTTTTCGTAAGCCGAGTATATAGAATTATGCAGCTGGTTTGAACAGAATTCCAAGCCCTCTGGAGACTCTATGTTCCCCATTACCGAGGGCATTTCTGATTCGAGTGAAACTCTATAAGAGTCCCAATCGGTCAGTTTCGGAATTCTAATCTCCTGCCGCTGCATGGCCTCGGCCGCCAAATCGAATCTGATGTGCAAGTGATCCGATAAGGAGGCCTCTTCAGACACATGCAATCCTTTAGTTTTTATTAACTTAAAACAATAATTTATTTGTTTGTAAAACGCCTATTTTATTACACACATTTTTTTTTAAATTTTTTTAAAAACACTTGTTAAATATTTCGCAAAATTACTAAAGGTTTAAAAAATCACTCGATCGATTTCGGCTTATTAGGCCATCATCAGGACAGGAGTATCTACTAAACTATAAAAATAAAAATGTAGTTATATATTATATATATATATATATATATATATATATATATATATATATATATATATATATATATATATATATATACATATATATATATATATATATGATATATATATATATATATATATATATATATATATATATATATATATATAACAGAGAGAAATCCGTTTCTCACCAATTACCGACCCCGCATTGTTTTATTCACATACTCATTCCATACCATAAAATTACTAATACGTCGGGTTATAATAAAATAAAGAAGGGAAAAAAAGAAAAAAATCAACATCTGGAATTTTGTTATTCGACCGTTGACCAATCAATAATCATATACCTGTGTTTAACTCACCCCCTTTTAATTTTTAATTTTTAATGTTTATTGCTCTCACCAATTTTACCTGTGTTTAACTCACCCTCTTTTAATTTTTAATTTTTAATGTTTATTGCTGTCACCAATTATATTGTTTATCACTCCCACATTTTTTTATTTGTATATTTTGGTTTCACTTTTTGTTTTTTCCAACTATATATATATATATATATATATATATATATATATATATATATATATATATATATATATATATATATATATATATCGTCGCTTCCAATTAAGAGTATTACATCTGCAAATCACTAATTTTTTGGAGAGGCCTTAAAATTGTTAATGCTAATTTCGACTTAATTTTTTTTTAAATAAGGTCCTTCCCAAAAAGTGTGGCAAGAATTTTATTTTAAAAAATTAGGCCAAATTTAACATTAAAAGCTTGACACGCCTCTCCAAAAAAATTAATGATTTGCAGATGTAATACTCTTAATTGGAAGCGACGATAAATATATATATATATATATATATATATATATATATATATATATATATATATATATATATATATATATATATAGTTGGAAAAAACAAAAAGTGAAACCAAAATATACAAATAAAAAAATGTGGGAGTGGTAAACAATATAATTGGTGACAGCAATAAACATTAAAAATTAAAAATTAAAAGGGGGTGAGTTAAACACAGGTATATGATTATTGATTAGTCAACGGTCGAATAACAAAATTCCAGATGTTGATTTTTTTCTTTTTTTCCCTTCTTTATTTTATTATAACCCGACGTATTAGTAATTTTATGGTATGGAATGAGTATGTGAATAAAACAATGCGGGGTCGGTAATTGGTGAGAAACGGATTTCTCTCTGTTCGTTGAGGTTTTTTTGGTTAAGAAATATAGCTTTTCGGATTTCGTAAGATTCTAAGTTGTCTAAACGTCTGCTTTTTGGTTGTACATGTAATATTTCTAAATTGTTTAAACTGGATGTGTGATTTTCTAACGTTAAATGATTATAAAATTTTATTGTATAAATTTTAACACTTAGTTATTTGTTATGATCATTAGTACCAATCTTATAAATTAAAATTAATTGTAAATAATTATAGCAAAACAAGTACCAACTTGATTATAGCAGTTAATTATGTGAAATGATAGATGGCGATATAATTTATATATCGTTAAAATCAAAAGAACGTTTATTTGTGAGGGGTGAACTCTTGAATGCCCCAACCGATTTTCGACTTCCAGCCCACAAAATATTTGTAAAAGACCGGCGCGTATTTTTATATATATATTCTACCCCGCTATGTGGCGCTGGTGTCGATGTACGGCAATTTATGTTTTTAGGCGCTATATTCTGTGTATATATCAGTACATTAAGTGGCGCAAACATACTGCTTACGTATATGTATGGCCAAAAGATGGCGCTGCACTCTTAGTAAATTTAAAATATACTGTTTTCTATGCATACATATATGAAATTTCGATAAATTAATGCATTTTTTCTTCACATATATGCACTTAAAATACAAAATTCTGTCTTGCATCATTTTTTAAAAATGCAAATGAATTATTTTCTATATCAATAAAAATTTCAAAATCAAATTAATAAAATTTTAAAATATTTTAGGCGACAAAACAACTACACTACAGATGGCGCCTCTATCTTTGCATTCGGTATGGCACCCATTTTCATTAAAGGAACGTGTATTATTTGACAATTATAATCGTTTGTGTTTTTCTTTAACCAATATTCATTAAAAAAGTGATTTTAATAATATATAAATGTAAAATAAATGTAAAATTATTCTTTTGATCGCATAAAAAACCAATAATAAAGAAGTGACTTAACGAATGCAATGTATTTGATCGTATAAATAAGTGATTTATAGAGGAAAACTGATTGTTAACTGTGTTTCGCATACAAAAACAAACATTCAACAAGAGTGAAAAGTGAATTATCATTTATTAAATTAGTGAAAAACAATATATTTTCAGATAAAATTTCAGAAAAGTGAAAAACTCAATAGATAAAAAGAGAAAACGATAATTTTTTATTAGATTTCTTGCACGAAAAGTGACTTTTGAAGAAAAACAAAATTTTAACTGCGTTTGGTATACAAAAAAAAATCAGTTTTCCTGCAAGAAGAATGAAAATTATCGTTTATTGATGGCATAAAGAAGTGAATTACAGAAGAAAACAAAATATATTTCTAAAACAGTGAAAAATTGATCAGACATAGATTAGATATTGATTAGATAAGAAGAAAAAACAGAAACATTTTTTTTGCACGAATACTGACTTTTGAATAAAAACAAATTTTTTTAAATGTGTTCCGCATACAGAAAAGTGAGTAATTGAAGGAAAAAATTTTATTTTCACTGTTTTTGATGGCTAATATGTAGAAGAAAAAATAAAAAATATAATTTGTATTGTTGTTTTTGCCAAAAAAACTATTGATTAAAAGAATGAATGAAATGATCAAAAACATTTTTTAAACGATTATTTTCGTCGATTTTCGTTTCTTTTCCAGATACATCTGCCAACTCAAGAAATTTTGTTCTCAATTTTGGACATTTAGTGTTAGCCAGTCCCAAATAAAGTAATTTTAACTACTAATTCCGTTTATAGCCAACTTTCGCCAACTATTTTAATGAAATTAAATTATTAACAGAATGCCAAAAGCAAAGTCTAATATTGGTCGTCACACACGACAAGCACAATTTGTTCGGACAGCAAGAGAACAAAGAACAGAGGATCAGCTCCTGCAAGACAACGACGACTCTAGAGCTCATATGGCACAATTTTTCCAAAATGAAACTCCGCAGCATCGTAGTGAACGTCTACATGCAGCTGCATTAAGACAGAGAGAATTGCGCCAACGAGCAACTGATGCAAACAGAGAATCAGAACGACAGCGTAATCGGAGAAATCGTCAATTAATGCGATCAACTTTAAATCGTCTGGCATTTGAATATGACCCAGAAATAGACTACTCATCGCACACCAAAGTAGTTATTGGTGATATGGACATAATGTGCCAATATTGCGATGCATTAAAATTTAATAACGAAACAAATGGCATGTGCTGCGCGTCTGGAAAATTTGTATTGACTGCACTCAATCTACCACCTGAGCCATTAAAATCACTGATATCCGGTGTATCAACTCAGTCTAAATTATTCTTAAGCAAAATAAGAAAATTCAATTCCTGTTTTCAAATGACATCGTTCGGAGCTACTGTAAGGGAAAACACAGGTTTCGAGTCAACTTTGAAAATTCAAGGGCAAGTCTATCATCGAATCGTATCTATGCTGCCAATGCCCAATGCTGACCCAAAATTCCTGCAGATTTTTTTATGGGCGAAGAAGAAGAACAAGTGGGTATTAGATGCCATTATAATCACATTGCAGCGGCGAATGAGCGAGAAATTGTTGCATTATTACAAACATTTCTCCATGAGAATAATTTATTAGTAAGACTATTCAAAGAAGTATCGCCAAGATTGGCTCATGATAATTATATGGTAGTCATAAGACCAGACAAAGCACCCGCCGACCAACATTCCAGACGATTTAATACACCGACCATCAATGACGTAGCTATCGTTATGGTCGGAGAGCAATTTGAACAGAGAGACATAAGACCAGACAAGAAACAAATAAAAATGTGAGTGCCATGAACTATTACGCCTATCGGCTAATGATGAGACACAATGAAGATAATCACATTTTAAAATGCAGACAACTGTTTCATCAATATGTTGTTGATATGTATGCCAAAATCGAAAGTGAACGTCTGCGATATATCCGATTTAATCAGGCAAAATTGCGCGCCGAAGAATACATACATTTACGCGCCGCTATAAATAACAACATAGATAGCAATTTAGACATCAACAACATTGGTCAGGCATATATACTACCATCATCGTATACAGGCAGCCCGAGACATATGCAGGAATACATTCAAGATGCAATGACTTTCGTACGAGCTTATGGACGGCCAGAATTGTTTATTACATTCACTTGCAATCCGAAATGGGAAGAAATAAAAAAATTATTGTTACCAGGGCAATCAGCGTTACATCGCCATGATATAACAGCACGTGTATTCAGACAAAAATTAAAATCATTAATTGATTTTATAGTAAAACACCATGTATTTGGTGAAACACGTTGCTGGATGTATTCTGTGGAGTGGCAAAAACGTGGATTACCACATGCCCATATTTTGATCTGGTTAGTCGAAAAAATAAGACCGGAACAAATCGACAATATAATATCAGCAGAAATACCAGATCAAAACACCGACCCTGAGTTATTCGAAATAGTGAAATCGAATATGATTCACGGTCCATGCGGTGATTTAAATCCGTCATCACCCTGCATGGATAATGGAAAATGCACGAAACGTTTCCCAAAAGACCTCCTGTCTGATACCATAACTGGAGTTGATGGATATCCGTTATATCGTCGTAGATCACAAGAAAATGGTGGTAATACATTTATGTTGGAGAGAACTGATTGTGAAATTGAAATAGACAATAGATGGGTTGTGCCATATTCACCTTTGTTGTCAAAAACATATAAGGCCCACATAAATGTAGAATTTTGCAGTTCTGTGAAATCCATTAAATACATATGCAAATATGTGCACAAAGGCAGCGACATGGCCGTATTTGAAGTCCAGAACTTGCAAAATCAATACGACGAAATATCAAGGTATCAGATGGGACGGTATATAAGCTCAAATGAGGCAGTTTGGCGAATTCTCAGCTTTCCCATTCATGAACGAGACCCAGCTGTCATTCATTTAGCCATCCATCTGGAAAATGGCCAACGCGTTTACTTCAATGCGCAAAACGCAATAGAAAGAGCACTAACTGCGCCAAAAACAACTTTAACCCAATATTTTGAGCTTTGCAAGCAAAATAATATTTTTGGCCAGTTTGCACAAACTTTGCTCTATTCTGAAGTGCCATCCTATTCCACATGGAATAAGCTATTAAAAAAATGGAAACCACGGAAAAGAGGTTCCCCAGTAGACGGTTATCAAGGAATCTTCAAAGTAAATTCTTTAGGTAGACTATATACACAGTGCACCCACGACAACGGAGTGCTTTTATTTGCGACTGTTGTTAGTCACCGTACTAGGGCCAACGTCGTTTGAATATTTAAGAACAGTTAATGGGCAATTTGTGCGCCACAAATCACGACGCTTGCTTACAACTAAAATTGCTTGAAGATGATAACCATTGGGATACGACTCTAGCAGAAGCAGCGCTTGGATCTTCAGCAAATCTAATCCGGCAATTATTCCCAATTTTGTTGACGACATGCTTCCCATCAAATCCAATTGGATTATGGGAAACATATAAAGATTCAATGAGTGAAGATATTCTATATGAACAACGTAGAAGATACCAAGATACCACTCTTGAATTTATAGAAGAAATTTACAACCAAGCGCTAATTCTAATAGAAGATACGTGCATGTTAATTGCAAGTGAATCATTGGCGCAATTAAAAATGATCTCACCAAATCGACCGGCACTCGACCTTGCCAATAATGAAATAATGCGTGAATAAAATTATGATCCAGATGATTTGTTGCAATTTGTTTTGTCAAATGAAGAAAAATTGACAAACGAACAAAAAATAATATATGAGAGGATAATGCTAACGATTGCGGCAAAAGAAGGAGGCTTTTTCTTTTTGGATGCACCTGGTGGAACAGGAAACCCTTCTTAATATCCCTCATTCTTGCTAAAATACGATCGCAAGGCAACATCGCATTGGCGATCGCTTCCTCCGGAATTGCGGCTACTTTATTAGAAGGAGGAAGAACGGCGCATTCAGCACTAAAATTGCCACTAAACATACAGCACATTGAAAATGCAGTCTGCAATGTGAAAAAGCAATCAGGAATGGCAAAACTGTTCAAAAAATGCAACATAATTATTTGGGATGAGTGTACAATGGCGCACAAACACTCATTAGAGGCCTTAAACAGAACACTGAAGGACCTCAATGGCAATGATTGACTGTTCGGTGGAGCATTAGTTCTGTTGTCAGGAGATTTCAGGCAAACATTACCTGTTATCCCACGTTCGACTTATGCGGACGAAATAAATGCATGTCTCAAATCATCATCTTTTTGGCGGAGCGTTCATACACTGAAGCTCACCATAAACATGCGTGTCAGACTGAACGATAATCCATCCGCAGAAATGTTTGCACAACAACTGTTAGACATTGGAAACGGAAAATTGGCCCCCGATCGCAATACACAATTTGTAAGTTTTCCGGAAAATTTCTGCAACATTGTCGAGTCGAAAATCGAATGATCGAGCGAGTATTCCCAAATATCGCAACAAATCATAAAAACCATAAATGGCTCGGTAAAAGAGCGATTCTAGCAGCGCGGAATCTTGATGTAGATGAAATGAATTACAGGATCCAAGATAAATTGCCTGGAAAATCTATCACATTCCGTTCAATAGATACAATGGAGGAAGAGAACGAATGCGTCAACTATCCAACAGAATTTTTAAATTCATTGGATATTCCCAATCTTCCTCCACATAAGCTAGAATTAAAAATTGGATCGACCATAATATTGCTGCGAAATTGAATGCGCCAAGACTATGCAATGGGACGAGATTGGCAATAAAGAAAATAAAGGGAAATGTAATTGAAGGAACAATCATTAGTGGAAGATATAAAGGCGAAGAAGTATTAATACCAAGAATACCAATGATACCCACTGATGTACCCTTCAAATTCAAAAGGCTACAATTTCCAATACGTCTTGCCTTTGCAATGACGATAAATAAAGCCCAAGGACAAACAATGTCCGTCTGCGGCATCAATCTCGAAAATCCATGCTTTTCACATGGTCAATTGTACGTCGCATGTTCACGCGTTGGCAATCCATCAAATTTATTTATTCATGCACCCGATGGCACAACAAGAAATATTGTGCATGAATTAGCATTAAGATAAAAATTAAGTATCCAAATAGTTAAGATAGTTTAAGAATTAAAAAAAAATGAACAAAAAAAAAATGATTTAGAAGTAAGAAAAAAAATTGAAATTAAGAATAAATACAAAAATAAATATAAAAATTTAAAAAAAAATGAAAAAATTTAGAATTAAGAAAATACAAAACAAAATAAAAAAAAAAATGTACAGATTTAGGTTTAAGAAAATCCAAGTGCATATCTAAGTGTTCATAATAAAAAAACATGTTAATAGAAAAATTCACCTGTTAAATTATATTTTTGAAATAATTCTTTAGGGTTTCATTTTTATTTTTCAATATAGCTAAGTATTCAATAAAAGTCCGGACGAAGTCGGCCGGGTCCGCTAGTTGTATGTATAACAAAATTGCATTAGCTTTGTATAACACTTTTTAGTATAAAAAGGCGTTCTACAATATTCGAGAAACATTATAAAAAGAGAAATTGTGAATTAAAAATCTTGAAATAAAGTCTATTGCGTTTAAAATATTTAAAAATATTTTTTGTTAAAAATAGTGCACAAATATATTGTGAAATAAGTTTGTACAGTAATAAAAAAGTAACAAACCAGCGAATATTTATTAAATAAATCTAATAATTGTGAAGATCGGGTGTTTTTTATTAACACAAACTGCGACTATAAAGAAGCCCGCGATCACTAAATGCATCACTTTGCTTTAATAAAAACTTCAAAAATACATCGATACTAGTGAAGTCATCTTCAGACTATTCATATTTCCACAATTGCTTGGTTTTTTTTCATCTACAACATCGTGAATATGCAAGATTGATGGTGCATTGGCTTTACTAACGTTTGGTTTAAGTAAAAGGTTCCTAATATATTAATTTACAATTGGTTTCTGTTTGTTATAGATACGTCATCATCAATGCGAAAATGACAAATTAATTTGTAAGCTGGACCTCTTAACTAACCGAGTAGGTATTTAAATTTCTGAGCCGGGGAAATACCGGTAAATATCATAAAAGGAATGCCAATCTTTTAGCGATCCATCAAAAATAGGAAGACTTCGTCTTGGTAACTTAAAGTGGGTTTTAAAGGACACTGTTGTTTTGAGAATTGTTGACGCTATCGTCTGCAGGATTGGAAGGGCCACTCAGATGGTTAAGTGATTTTTCTCGATAAAGGCCTTGGAGTTTGGATACTATTGATTTCTGTTTGGTTCTCGGCATCCGTTTCACCCGATGCAATTAAGATTAAAGTTATGATCACCACCCTAATATTTTGGAAGAATTCGCATTTTTTTTTTAAATAATTAGTTAATAAACGTAAAATTCCATTATACACATAAATTAATTAAAAATTCCAAATTTTAATAGTATACAAAAGTTAATATCGTTTTTATAATTGGTATCTAGGTGCAATTCAATTAAAATCCTTATACTCCTATTGCTCTCGTTCGGTCGCATATTTAATTAAAACGAAAATGTCGTCTGTGTCTATTATTTTTGTTTATTAAAAACAATGGTTAAAAATTGGTTTAATCTAATTTTATTATAATTAATTACCATTCATCTGTCTCGTATTATGTGTGTGTGTGTTGTTATTTTACGAGCATTACAACAAAAAACGATTTATCTGCTCTATGGTAACTCCACTTCATATAAAATTTTATATATTTGGACAAGAGTACCTCTGCCATCCATAGATCATATTTCAATTAATTTTTTTTGCCGAGTTTTTTTTTTTGTGTTATGTATTCTCAATTAACTATAATAGCTTTTTAAATTTTTAATCAACTTTTATTTTTTATTTATTTTTTGTACACTATCATCATCGTTGTGATATAGTACTATGTAGCTGTACACATATATACTACACTGTACACAATACGATGATGACTCTTTTTCAGTATTGTTATCATAAAACTATGTAATAACGACGAGATAATAATAGTTGTGGATGCAGGAGCTGCACAACACAAAACATCATGTCAACCCATTTTTTGTGCAAAAAAAATGTTTTGTTGCCTCGTAAAAACGTTAATTAATTTAGCTTTTTTAATTTTTACCTCGTGGACGATTTTTTTTTTTTTGTATTATCTGTAATAACAGGTTCGTTATACATAATCATTGTCATAAAAATAAAAACGATTTATTTAACAACCAATATAATTAAAAATCAATCCCCAGTATTTTAAATACTGTTCCAAAGTTCGCAACACAAAAATAATTTCGGCTCTTAAAATTTTGCTAAATCATTCCAACTGGAAATGAACAAACAGACACAATAAAACCCTTTTTTTATATTATATAACAATTTTAATGCCATTCTGCTTGTTTTATTCTGCTAACAGTTTTAAATACTTATAAAAAATACGCAGGAAGAAGAATCCAAGATGAAGACGAAAAATAACGAAAAAAAAAATGTTTTTCAAACAAACAACAAAATTAAATCTTAACTGGATGGAATTTATAAGAAAATTCTTCTTTACTCTCTAGATATAAGTTATAGAATATTATTTGGTTGGTGTACATCGTACAACAACAACAAAAACGAAAATATTCAAGCTTATTATACCAACTCGTTTTCCAAGTCGAGAGTTTTACAAGAATAAGTAAGGAAAAGTAAAAATGTTAGGTTTTTTTTTTGTTATTTTGTTTTTGTCTTAAGTTAAATTAAAATGTTTCAAAGTTAATTATAGAAAAATAGAAGACAAAAACCAACGTTTTTTTTTTACAGACTGAACAGTATAATCTTTGCTCTATATGGCTTTACAGCGAGACATTTTCTATTATTGTAAGCTTCATGACGTTAAACCGCTCCGTCGGGCATAGACGCTGCACAACATTTCTTCACATACTGATTTTGATTTATATTCTTAGAATTGGTTTTTAGATTGACACTCATTGTTAACCTGTTTTTACCGGATTTTAATGACAGCTGCACACATAGGTACGTGTAGGAACAGGTAGTTTCGAAAGACCCAAGCCATTATGAATGGTTTTTTTCAATAGGTACTCAAAAAATCTGAACGACGATTTCGCCAACTGGATTGGCAACCCGTCTTCAGCTTAAGAAATAGCTATTCGACATAATATAAAATCTGCGCTTAGACAAATTTTTTAATTCAATACTTTTACTACGATGGAGGAAGGGTACCACCAATTGATCGAGATTGATTCTAAAGCACCTTTAGGAAATGATACGCAACTCTCAAGGCCATCTTTACCATGGGGCCATAAAAGCTGCAGCCCTAGGCCGCCGCATTATTAGGGCGCCACCAAATGTCCAAGACCTAGTCAATTTTAGAGAACATCTTTTTATTTGAATTTCATTTTTCACTTCAAAGGAAATGTAAACAGTTTTATTATAATAAATTTATTCTATTCGTCGCTTTGAATGCACGAGTCGCGATATTTATTTTATGCATTGAAGGACGACTGGTAAAGTTGAAAAAGCGCCTTAAGCGGACAATAATAAACTACAAGACTTCTAATAACAAAAATATAGCATCATATAGCAAATTTTTGTTATTAGAAGTCTCATAGTTCACTATTGTCCGCCAGAGCACACAATACCAGTCGTCAATTGTAAACCATTCCAAATTTAAAAACTTGTTTTCTGCTAGAGGTATCAATCATCGAAATCGGATCACATTTGCAGATTTTCGAATTTTGTGGCTCTGAATTTGTGGGCTATAGTTCAGTTGATTTTCAAAAAATTTAATTCGCCATGGAACGTGTAGAAATATTCGGCCGATCCAAATGGCCGTTTGTACGATAATTGCAGGTCTCAACGCCTATTGATAGACGTATCAATCATCGAAATCGGATCACATTTGCAGATTTTCGATTTTTGTGGCTCTGAATTTGTGGGCTATAGTTCAGTTGATTTTCAAAAAAATTAATTTTCCATGGCACGTGTAGAAATATTCGACCGATCCAAATGGGCGTTTGTATGACAATTACAGGTCTCAACGCCTATTGATAGAGGTATCAATCATCGAAATCGGAGCACATTTGCAGATTTTCGAATTTTGTGGCTCTGAATTTGTGGGCTATAGTTCAGTTGATTTTCAAAAAATTAATTTTCCATGGCACGTGTAGAAATATTCGACCGATCCAAATGGCCGTTTGTATGACAATTACAGGTCTCAACGCCTATTGATAGAGGTATCAATCATCGAAATCGGAGCACATTTGCAGATTTTCGAATTTTGTGGCTCTGAATTTGTGGGCTATAGTTCAGTTGATTTTCAAAAAAATTTAATTCGCCATGGAACGTGTAGAAATATTCGGCCGATCCAAATGGCCGTTTGTACGATAATTGCAGGTCTCAACGCCTATTGATAGACGTATCAATCATCGAAATCGGATCACATTTGCAGATTTTCGATTTTTGTGGCTCTGAATTTATGGGCTATAGTTCAGTTGATTTTCAAAAAAATTGAATTTTCCACGAAACGTATAGAAATACGTGTCCGATCTTAATGGCAGTTTGTATGACAATTACAGGTCTCACCGCCTATTGGTAGACGTATCAATCATCGAAATCGGAGCACATTTGCAGATTTTCGAATTTTGTGGCTCTGAATTTGTGGGCTATAGTTCAGTTGATTTTCAAAAAATTGAATTTTCCACGAAACGTATAGAAATATGTGTCCGATCTTAATGGCCGTTTGTATAACAATTACAGGTCTCAACGCCTATTGGTAGACGTATCAATCATCGAAATCGGATCACATATGCAGATTTTTGAATTTTGTGGCTCTGAATTTGTGGGCTATAGTTCAGTTAATTTTCAAAAAAAATTGAATTTTCCACGAAACGTGTAGAAATATTCGACCGATCCAAATGGCCGTTTGTATGAAAATTACAGGTCTCAACGCCTATTGATAGAGGTATCAATTA
Organism: Tipula helvola; assembly: GCA_963556165.1. Classification (NCBI taxonomy): domain Eukaryota; kingdom Metazoa; phylum Arthropoda; class Insecta; order Diptera; family Tipulidae; genus Tipula; species Tipula helvola. The sequence goes on from OY744482.1 coordinate 102,866,490, forward strand.
TCGAAATCGGAGCACATTTGCAGATTTTCGAATTTTGTGGCTCTGAATTTGTGGGCTATAGTTCAGTTGATTTTCAAAAAAATTTAATTCGCCATGGAACGTGTAGAAATATTCGGCCGATCCAAATGGCCGTTTGTACGATAATTGCAGGTCTCAACGCCTATTGATAGACGTATCAATCATCGAAATCGGATCACATTTGCAGATTTTCGATTTTTGTGGCTCTGAATTTATGGGCTATAGTTCAGTTGATTTTCAAAAAAATTGAATTTTCCACGAAACGTATAGAAATACGTGTCCGATCTTAATGGCAGTTTGTATGACAATTACAGGTCTCACCGCCTATTGGTAGACGTATCAATCATCGAAATCGGAGCACATTTGCAGATTTTCGAATTTTGTGGCTCTGAATTTGTGGGCTATAGTTCAGTTGATTTTCAAAAAAATTTAATTCGCCATGGAATTTAATTCGCCGTTTGTACGATAATTGCAGGTCTCAACGCCTATTGATAGACGTATCAATCATCGAAATCGGATCACATTTGCAGATTTTCGATTTTTGTGGCTCTGAATTTGTGGGCTATAGTTCAGTTGATTTTCAAAAAAATTAATTTTCCATGGCACGTGTAGAAATATTCGACCGATCCAAATGGGCGTTTGTATGACAATTACAGGTCTCAACGCCTATTGATAGAGGTATCAATCATCGAAATCGGAGCACATTTGCAGATTTTCGAATTTTGTGGCTCTGAATTTGTGGGCTATAGTTCAGTTGATTTTCAAAAAAATTAATTTTCCATGGCACGTGTAGAAATATTCGACCGATCCAAATGGCCGTTTGTATGACAATTACAGGTCTCAACGCCTATTGATAGAGGTATCAATCATCGAAATCGGAGCACATTTGCAGATTTTCGAATTTTGTGGCTCTGAATTTGTGGGCTATAGTTCAGTTGATTTTCAAAAAAATTTAATTCGCCATGGAACGTGTAGAAATATTCGGCCGATCCAAATGGCCGTTTGTACGATAATTGCAGGTCTCAACGCCTATTGATAGACGTATCAATCATCGAAATCGGATCACATTTGCAGATTTTCGATTTTTGTGGCTCTGAATTTGTGGGCTATAGTTCAGTTGATTTTAAAAAAATTGAATTTTCCACGAAACGTATAGAAATATGTGTCCGATCTTAATGGCCGTTTGTATAACAATTACAGGTCTCAACGCCTATTGGTAGACGTATCAATCATCGAAATCGGATCACATATGCAGATTTTTGAATTTTGTGGCTCTGAATTTGTGGGCTATAGTTCAGTTAATTTTCAAAAAAATTGAATTTTCCACGAAACGTGTAGAAATATTCGACCGATCCAAATGGCCGTTTGTATGAAAATTACAGGTCTCAACGCCTATTGATAGAGGTATCAATTATCGAAATCGGAGCACATTTGCAGATTTTCGAATTTTGTGGCTCTGAATTTGTGGGCCATAGTTCAGTTGATTTTCAAAAAAATTGAATTTTCCACGAAACGTGTAGAAATATTCGACCGATCCAAATGGCCGTTTGTATGACAATTACAGGTCTCAACGCCTATTTATAGAGGTATCAATTATCGGAATCGGAGCACATTTGCAGATTTTCGAATTTTGTGGCTCTGAATTTGTGGGCTATAGTTCAGTTGATTTTCAAAAAAATTGAATTTTCCACGAAACGTGTAGAAATATTCGACCGGTCCAAATGGCCGTTTGTATGACAATTACAGGTCTCAACGCCTATTTATAGAGGTATCAATTATCGGAATCGGAGCACATTTGCAGATTTTCGAATTTTGTGGCTCTGAATTTGTGGGCTATAGTTCAGTTGATTTTCAAAAAAATTGAATTTTCCACGAAACGTGTAGAAATATTCGACCGATCCAAATGGCCGTTTGTATGACAATTACAGGTCTCAACGCCTATTTATAGAGGTATCAATTATCGGAATCGGAGCACATTTGCAGATTTTCGAATTTTGTGGCTCTGAATTTGTGGGCTATAGTTCAGTTGATTTTCAAAAAAATTGAATTTTCCACGAAACGTGTAGAAATATTCGACCGGTCCAAATGGCCGTTTGTATGACAATTACAGGTCTCAACGCCTATTTATAGAGGTATCAATTATCGGAATCGGAGCACATTTGCAGATTTTCGAATTTTGTGGCTCTGAATTTGTGGGCTATAGTTCAGTTGATTTTCAAAAAAATTGAATTTTCCACGAAACGTGTAGAAATATTCGACCGGTCCAAATGGCCGTTTGTATGACAATTACAGGTCTCAACGCCTATTTATAGAGGTATCAATTATCGGAATCGGAGCATATTTGCAGATTTTCGAATTTTGTGGCTCTGAATTTGTGGGCTATAGTTCAGTTGATTTTCAAAAAAATTGAATTTCCCACGAAACGTGTAGAAATATTCGACCGGTCCAAATGGCCGTTTGTATGACAATTACAGGTATCAACGCCTATTTATAGAGGTATCAATTATCGGAATCGGAGCACATTTGCAGATTTTCGAATTTTGTGGCTCTGAATTTGTGGGCTATAGTTCAGTTGATTTTCAAAAAAATTGAATTTTCCACGAAACGTGTAGAAATATTCGACCGGTCCAAATGGCCGTTTGTATGACAATTACAGGTCTCAACGCCTATTTATAGAGGTATCAATGAATCGGAGCACATTTGCAGGATTTTCGAATTTTGTGGCTCTGAAATTTGTGGGCTATAGTTCGAAGTTGATTCTTTTCAAAAAATTGAATTTCCCACGAAACGTGTAGAAATATTCGACCGGTCCAAATGGCCGTTTGTATGACAATTACAGGTATCAACGCGCTATTTATAGATGTATCAATTACGGAATCGGAGCACATTTGCAGATTTTTCGAATTTTGTGGCTCTGAATTTGTGGGCTATAGTTCAGTTGATTTTCAAAAAAATTGAATTTCCCACGAAACGTGTAGAAATATTCGACCGATCCAAATGGCCGTTTGTATGACAATTACAGGTCTCAACGCCTATTTATAGAGGTATCAATTATCGGAATCGGAGCACATTTGCAGATTTTCGAATTTTGTGGCTCTGAATTTGTGGGCTATAGTTCAGTTGATTTTCAAAAAAATTGAATTTTCCACGAAACGTGTAGAAATATTCGACCGGTCCAAATGGCCGTTTGTATGACAATTACAGGTCTCAACGCCTATTTATAGAGGTATCAATTATCGGAATCGGAGCACATTTGCAGATTTTCGAATTTTGTGGCTCTGAATTTGTGGGCTATAGTTCAGTTGATTTTCAAAAAAATTGAATTTTCCACGAAACGTGTAGAAATATTCGACCGGTCCAAATGGCCGTTTGTATGACAATTACAGGTCTCAACGCCTATTTATAGAGGTATCAATTATCGGAATCGGAGCATATTTGCAGATTTTCGAATTTTGTGGCTCTGAATTTGTGGGGCTATAGTTCAGTTGATTTTCAAAAAAATTGAATTTTCCACGAAACGTGTAGAAATATTCGACCGGTCCAAATGGCCGTTTGTATGACAATTACAGGTATCAACGCCTATTTATAGAGGTATCAATTATCGGAATCGGAGCACATTTGCAGATTTTCGAATTTTGTGGCTCTGAATTTGTGGGCTATAGTTCAGTTGATTTTCAAAAAATTGAATTTTCCACGAAACGTGTAGAAATATTCGACCGGTCCAAATGGCCGTTTGTATGACAATTACAGGTATCAACGCCTATTTATAGAGGTATCAATTATCGGAATCGGAGCACATTTGCAGATTTTCGAATTTTGTGGCTCTGAATTTGTGGGCTATAGTTCAGTTGATTTTCAAAAAAATTGAATTTTCCACGAAACGTGTAGAAATATTCGACCGGTCCAAATGGCCGTTTGTATGACAATTACAGGTCTCAACGCCTATTTATAGAGGTATCAATTATCGGAATCGGAGCACATTTGCAGATTTTCGAATTTTGTGGCTCTGAATTTGTGGGCTATAGTTCAGTTGATTTCAAAAAAATTGAATTTTCCACGAAACGTGTAGAAATATTCGACCGATCCAAATGGCCGTTTGTATGACAATTACAGGTATCAACGCCTATTTATAGAGGTATCAATTATCGGAATCGGAGCACATTTGCAGATTTTCGAATTTTGTGGCTCTGAATTTGTGGGCTATAGTTCAGTTGATTTTCAAGAAAATTGAATTTCCACGAAACGTGTAGAAATATTCGACCGATCCAAATGGCCGTTTGTATGACAATTACAGGTCTCAACGCCTATTGATAGAGGTATCAATTATCGAAATCTGATCACATTTGCAGATTTTCGAATTTGGTGGCTCTGAATTTGTGGGCTATAGTTCAGTTGATTTTCAAAAAAAATTAATTTTCCATGGCACGTGTAGAAATATTCGACCGATCCAAATGGCCGTTTGTATGACAATTACAGGTCTCAACGCCTATTGATAGAGTATCAATCATCGAAATCGGAGCACATTTGCAGATTTTCGAATTTTGTGGCTCTGAATTTGTGGGCTATAGTTCAGTTGATTTTCAAAAAAATTTAATTCGCCATGGAACGTGTAGAAATATTCGGCCGATCCAAATGGCCGTTTGTACGATAATTGCAGGTCTCAACGCCTATTGATAGACGTATCAATCATCGAAATCGGATCACATTTGCAGATTTTCGATTTTTGTGGCTCTGAATTTGTGGGCTATAGTTCAGTTGATTTTAAAAAAATTGAATTTTCCACGAAACGTATAGAAATATGTGTCCGATCTTAATGGCCGTTTGTATAACAATTACAGGTCTCAACGCCTATTGGTAGACGTATCAATCATCGAAATCGGATCACATATGCAGATTTTTGAATTTTGTGGCTCTGAATTTGTGGGCTATAGTTCAGTTAATTTTCAAAAAAATTGAATTTTCCACGAAACGTGTAGAAATATTCGACCGATCCAAATGGCCGTTTGTATGAAAATTACAGGTCTCAACGCCTATTGATAGAGGTATCAATTATCGAAATCGGAGCACATTTGCAGATTTTCGAATTTTGTGGCTCTGAATTTGTGGGCCATAGTTCAGTTGATTTTCAAAAAAATTGAATTTTCCACGAAACGTGTAGAAATATTCGACCGATCCAAATGGCCGTTTGTATGACAATTACAGGTCTCAACGCCTATTTATAGAGGTATCAATTATCGGAATCGGAGCACATTTGCAGATTTTCGAATTTTGTGGCTCTGAATTTGTGGGCTATAGTTCAGTTGATTTTCAAAAAAATTGAATTTTCCACGAAACGTGTAGAAATATTCGACCGGTCCAAATGGCCGTTTGTATGACAATTACAGGTCTCAACGCCTATTTATAGAGGTATCAATTATCGGAATCGGAGCACATTTGCAGATTTTCGAATTTTGTGGCTCTGAATTTGTGGGCTATAGTTCAGTTGATTTTCAAAAAAATTGAATTTTCCACGAAACGTGTAGAAATATTCGACCGATCCAAATGGCCGTTTGTATGACAATTACAGGTCTCAACGCCTATTTATAGAGGTATCAATTATCGGAATCGGAGCACATTTGCAGATTTTCGAATTTTGTGGCTCTGAATTTGTGGGCTATAGTTCAGTTGATTTTCAAAAAATTGAATTTTCCACGAAACGTGTAGAAATATTCGACCGGTCCAAATGGCCGTTTGTATGACAATTACAGGTCTCAACGCCTATTTATAGAGGTATCAATTATCGGAATCGGAGCACATTTGCAGATTTTCGAATTTTGTGGCTCTGAATTTGTGGGCTATAGTTCAGTTGATTTTCAAAAAAATTGAATTTTCCACGAAACGTGTAGAAATATTCGACCGGTCCAAATGGCCGTTTGTATGACAATTACAGGTCTCAACGCCTATTTATAGAGGTATCAATTATCGGAATCGGAGCATATTTGCAGATTTTCGAATTTTGTGGCTCTGAATTTGTGGGCTATAGTTCAGTTGATTTTCAAAAAAATTGAATTTCCCACGAAACGTGTAGAAATATTCGACCGGTCCAAATGGCCGTTTGTATGACAATTACAGGTATCAACGCCTATTTATAGAGGTATCAATTATCGGAATCGGAGCACATTTGCAGATTTTCGAATTTTGTGGCTCTGAATTTGTGGGCTATAGTTCAGTTGATTTTCAAAAAAATTGAATTTTCCACGAAACGTGTAGAAATATTCGACCGGTCCAAATGGCCGTTTGTATGACAATTACAGGTCTCAACGCCTATTTATAGAGGTATCAATTATCGGAATCGGAGCACATTTGCAGATTTTCGAATTTTGTGGCTCTGAATTTGTGGGCTATAGTTCAGTTGATTTTCAAAAAAATTAATTTTCCATGGCACGTGTAGAAATATTCGACCGATCCAAATGGCCGTTTGTATGACAATTACAGGTCTCAACGCCTATTGATAGAGGTATCAATCATCGAAATCGGAGCACATTTGCAGATTTTCGAATTTTGTGGCTCTGAATTTGTGGGCTATAGTTCAGTTTGATTTTCAAAAAAATTTAATTCGCCATGGAACGTGTAGAAATATTCGGCCGATCCAAATGGCCGTTTGTACGATAATTGCAGGTCTCAACGCCTATTGATAGACGTATCAATCATCGAAATCGGATCACATTTGCAGATTTTCGATTTTGTGGCTCTGAATTTGTGGGCTATAGTTCAGTTGATTTTAAAAAAATTGAATTTTCCACGAAACGTATAGAAATATGTGTCCGATCTTAATGGCCGTTTGTATAACAATTACAGGTCTCAACGCCTATTGGTAGACGTATCAATCATCGAAATCGGATCACATATGCAGATTTTTGAATTTTGTGGCTCTGAATTTGTGGGCTATAGTTCAGTTAATTTTCAAAAAAATTGAATTTTCCACGAAACGTGTAGAAATATTCGACCGATCCAAATGGCCGTTTGTATGAAAATTACAGGTCTCAACGCCTATTGATAGAGGTATCAATTATCGAAATCGGAGCACATTTGCAGATTTTCGAATTTTGTGGCTCTGAATTTGTGGGCCATAGTTCAGTTGATTTTCAAAAAAATTGAATTTTCCACGAAACGTGTAGAAATATTCGACCGATCCAAATGGCCGTTTGTATGACAATTACAGGTCTCAACGCCTATTTATAGAGGTATCAATTATTCGGAATCGGAGCACATTTGCAGATTTTCGAATTTTGTGGCTCTGAATTTGTGGGCTATAGTTCAGTTGATTTTCAAAAAAATTGAATTTCCACGAAACGTGTAGAAATATTCGACCGGTCCAAATGGCCGTTTGTATGACAATTACAGGTCTCAACGCCTATTTATAGAGGTATCAATTATCGGAATCGGAGCACATTTGCAGATTTTCGAATTTTGTGGCTCTGAATTTGTGGGCTATAGTTCAGTTGATTTTCAAAAAAATTGAATTTTCCCACGAAACGTGTAGAAATATTCGACCGATCCAAATGGCCGTTTGTATGACAATTACAGGTCTCAACGCCTATTTATAGAGGTATCAATTATCGGAATCGGAGCACATTTGCAGATTTTCGAATTTTGTGGCTCTGAATTTGTGGGCTATAGTTCAGTTGATTTTCAAAAAAATTGAATTTTCCACGAAACGTGTAGAAATATTCGACCGGTCCAAATGGCCGTTTGTATGACAATTACAGGTCTCAACGCCTATTTATAGAGGTATCAATTATCGGAATCGGAGCACATTTGCAGATTTTCGAATTTTGTGGCTCTGAATTTGTGGGCTATAGTTCAGTTGATTTTCAAAAAATTGAATTTTCCACGAAACGTGTAGAAATATTCGACCGGTCCAAATGGCCGTTTGTATGACAATTACAGGTCTCAACGCCTATTTATAGAGGTATCAATTATCGGAATCGGAGCATATTTGCAGATTTTCGAATTTTGTGGCTCTGAATTTGTGGGCTATAGTTCAGTTGATGTTTCAAAAAAATTGAATTTCCCACGAAACGTGTAGAAATATTCGACCGGTCCAAATGCCGTTTGTATGACAATTACAGTATCAACGCCTATTTATAGAGGTATCAATTATCGGAATCGGAGCACATTTGCAGATTTTCGAATTTTGTGGCTCTGAATTTGTGGGCTATAGTTCAGTTGATTTTCAAAAAAATTGAATTTTCCACGAAACGTGTAGAAATATTCGACCGGTCCAAATGCCGTTTGTATGACAATTACAGGTCTCAACGCCTATTTATAGAGGTATCAATTATCGGAATCGGAGCACATTTGCAGATTTTCGAATTTTGTGGCTCTGAATTTGTGGGCTATAGTTCAGTTGATTTTCAAAAAAATTAATTTTCCATGGCACGTGTAGAAATATTCGACCGATCCAAATGGCCGTTTGTATGACAATTACAGGTCTCAACGCCTATTGATAGAGGTATCAATCATCGAAATCGGAGCACATTTGCAGATTTTCGAATTTTGTGGCTCTGAATTTGTGGGCTATAGTTCAGTTGATTTTCAAAAAAATTTAATTCGCCATGGAACGTGTAGAAATATTCGACCGGTCCAAATGGCCGTTTGTATGACAATTACAGGTATCAACGCCTATTTATAGAGGTATCAATTATCGGAATCGGAGCACATTTGCAGATTTTCGAATTTTGTGGCTCTGAATTTGTGGGCTATAGTTCAGTTGATTTTCAAAAAAATTGAATTTTCCACGAAACGTGTAGAAATATTCGACCGGTCCAAATGGCCGTTTGTATGACAATTACAGGTCTCAACGCCTATTTATAGAGGTATCAATTATCGGAATCGAGCACATTTGCAGATTTTCGAATTTTGTGGCTCTGAATTTGTGGGCTATAGTTTCAGTTGATTTTCAAAAAAATTGAATTTTCCACGAAACGTGTTAGAAATATTCGACCGGTCCAAATGGCCGTTTGTATGACAATTACAGGTCTCAACGCCTATTTATAGAGGTATCAATTATCGGAATCGGAGCATATTTGCAGATTTTCGAATTTTGTGGCTCTGAATTTGTGGGCTATAGTTCAGTTGATTTTCAAAAAAATTGAATTTCCCACGAAACGTGTAGAAATATTCGACCGGTCCAAATGGCCGTTTGTATGACAATTACAGGTATCAACGCCTATTTATAGAGGTATCAATTATCGGAATCGGAGCACATTTGCAGATTTTCGAATTTTTGTGGCTCTGAATTTGTGGGCTATAGTTCAGTTGATTTTCAAAAAAAATTGAATTTTCCACGAAACGTGTAGAAATATTCGACCGGTCCAAATGGCCGTTTGTATGACAATTACAGGTCTCAACGCCTATTTATAGAGGTATCAATTATCGGAATCGGAGCACATTTGCAGATTTTCGAATTTTGTGGCTCTGAATTTGTGGGCTATAGTTCAGTTGATTTTCAAAAAAATTAATTTTCCATGGCACGTGTAGAAATATTCGACCGATCCAAATGGCCGTTTGTATGACAATTACAGGTCTCAACGCCTATTGATAGAGGTATCAATCATCGAAATCGGAGCACATTTGCAGATTTTCGAATTTTGTGGCTCTGAATTTGTGGGCTATAGTTCAGTTGATTTTCAAAAAAATTTAATTCGCCATGGAACGTGTAGAAATATTCGACCGGTCCAAATGGCCGTTTGTATGACAATTACAGGTATCAACGCCTATTTATAGAGGTATCAATTATCGGAATCGGAGCACATTTGCAGATTTTCGAATTTGTGGCTCTGAATTTGTGGGCTATAGTTCAGTTGATTTTCAAAAAAATTGAATTTTCCACGAAACGTGTAGAAATATTCGACCGGTCCAAATGGCCGTTTGTATGACAATTACAGGTCTCAACGCCTATTTATAGAGGTATCAATTATCGGAATCGGAGCACATTTGCAGATTTTCGAATTTTGTGGCTCTGAATTTGTGGGCTATAGTTCAGTTGATTTTCAAAAAAATTGAATTCCCACGAAACGTGAGAAATATTCGACCGGTCCAAATGGCCGTTTGTATGACAATTACAGGTATCAACGCCTATTTATAGAGGTATCAATTATCGGAATCGGAGCACATTTGCAGATTTTCGAATTTTGTGGCTCTGAATTTGTGGGCTATAGTTCAGTTGATTTTCAAAAAAATTGAATTTTCCACGAAACGTGTAGAAATATTCGACCGATCCAAATGGCCGTTTGTATGACAATTACAGGTCTCAACGCCTATTTATAGAGGTATCAATTATCGGAATCGGAGCACATTTGCAGATTTTCGAATTTTGTGGCTCTGAATTTGTGGGCTATAGTTCAGTTGATTTTCAAAAAAATTGAATTTTCCACGAAACGTGTAGAAATATTCGACCGGTCCAAATGGCCGTTTGTATGACAATTACAGGTCTCAACGCCTATTTATAGAGGTATCAATTATCGGAATCGGAGCACATTTGCAGATTTTCGAATTTTGTGGCTCTGAATTTGTGGGCTATAGTTCAGTTGATTTTCAAAAAAATTGAATTTTCCACGAAACGTGTAGAAATATTCGACCGGTCCAAATGGCCGTTTGTATGACAATTACAGGTCTCAACGCCTATTTATAGAGGTATCAATTATCGGAATCGGAGCATATTTGCAGATTTTCGAATTTTGTGGCTCTGAATTTGTGGCTATAGTTCAGTTGATTTTCAAAAAATTGAATTTCCCACGAAACGTGTAGAAATATTCGACCGGTCCAAATGGCCGTTTGTATGACAATTACAGGTATCAACGCCTATTTATAGAGGTATCAATTATCGGAATCGGAGCACATTTGCAGATTTTCGAATTTTGTGGCTCTGAATTTGTGGGCTATAGTTCAGTTTGATTTTCAAAAAATTGAATTTTCCACGAAACGTGTAGAAATATTCGACCGGTCCAAATGGCCGTTTGTATGACAATTACAGGTATCAACGCCTATTTATAGAGGTATCAATTATCGGAATCGGAGCACATTTGCAGATTTTCGAATTTTGTGGCTCTGAATTTGTGGGCTATAGTTCAGTTGATTTTCAAAAAAATTGAATTTTCCACGAAACGTGTAGAAATATTCGACCGGTCCAAATGGCCGTTTGTATGACAATTACAGGTCTCAACGCCTATTTATAGAGGTATCAATTATCGGAATCGGAGCACATTTGCAGATTTCGAATTTTGTGGCTCGGAATTTGTGGGCTATAGTTCAGTTGATTTTCAAAAAAATTGAATTTTCCACGAAACGTGTAGAAATATTCGACCGATCCAATGGCCGTTTGTATGACAATTACAGTATCAACGCCTATTTATAGAGGTATCAATTATCGGAATCGGAGCACATTTGCAGATTTTCGAATTTTGTGGCTCTGAATTTGTGGCTATAGTTCAGTTGATTTCAAGAAAATTGAATTTTCCACGAAACGTGTAGAAATATTCGACCGATCCAAATGGCCGTTTGTATGACAATTACAGGTCT